>WWET01003554.1:30228-44798 GCA_011038615.1 Limnodynastes dumerilii | reverse complement strand
TCATGTGTGCAGAGTCTGAAGAGGATGGGCTGCTGAGACTGACAGGACGCCTCTGCAGCTGAATGGTGGCAGTATCATTGTCGAAAACGTTTGGCAAATAGAAAAATCGCTATTGGGAAAGGGGAACCTATTGTGATCCGTTCCCAATAGCGACAGGCTGTGGATAAGGTTAGTGTTAGGGCTTAGAGTGAAGGTTAAGGTAAGGCTGCAGCACATGGAGGGTTAGGGTGTGGGCGCACTTAGTTAGATACGCACGTATGGAACTACTACACACGGGAATGCCCATATAAAGATACGGCAGGTCGAGGGACTCGAAAGTCACAGAATAACCATCCGTGTGAGTGGAGTGTCAGGGGTGTTACTATGCTACGTCCGTGACATGGAGGGTTAGGGTGTGGGCGCACTTAGTTAGATACGCACGTATGGAACTACTACACACGGGAATGCCCATGTAAAGATAAGGCAGCTCGAGGCACTCGAAAGTCACGGAATAACCATCCGTGTGAGGGGAGTGTCAGGGGGGTTACTATGCTACGTCCGTGCGTATAACTGCGTACTTTTCTCGGACGGATCTCTGAATACGGCCCAAAGAGATGAAAGCCCCGCACTCTAAACGAGACACAGAGCTCGTATTACTGCATTACTGCTGCACACGGGGAGACGCAACTGTGAGATATTCCTAAAGCTCCTCCACAGATAACAGCAGACACTGCTATGCGTGACACAGGACTGACACTAGAATAACATATGTATTGTCTGTCATTCCAGCATTGCCTCCTCTATGTCATTGTTGATTTATACATTCAGTAGAGGTGAATTGTTGCAGCTGAGCCTCACACAATGTTAAGCGATGTGTCTGCGTGTTGTGTTGTTCTGCGGAACGCTGTGAATAGTTGGCTGCTTTGATCAGACTTAGCAGGTCTCCCGGAATATGCTGGAGACTACTACCACAGTTCAGGCAGTGCTCCCGGACTTCCCAGAGAGTAGACCTCCCTCCATGGATGTGATCTGCAGCATTGCGCAGTGAAGGGGGAGGGGTTTATACAAATCGTGACATTAAGCCCCGCCCCTTGTCCATCACATTGTTCCTGAGGGTCAACAGGGCTTGATGACCGAAATCACATCATCGAGTTCCACCCATCTCTGGTAACACTTGCGGGAGGTTTTTGCCTGCTCTCCCGGGATTCAGGGAGAACTACCCAAATTTCGGCAACTCATTGGCATTGGCATAGCTGATACCTGGCAAAGCATTATGGGTATGCTGAAGTCTCTTCCCAGTTTTGGGAACCTATACCAGGGGCGTAACTACAGGGGGTGCAAGCGGTCCGGAGGGGTAGCCTCTCCCCCTGCACTGTAAGCAAGCTGCCACAGGCTGACAGCTTAATACAGTGCTCGGCGCTCAATGTATGAGTGCTGAGCGCTACTATCAGGCAGCGGTTCGCCTAACTCTGCCCCCAGTACCACCTGGCTCTTGCCCATACAGACTCGGGCCCCAGCTCCTTGCTATGGGGCCTGATTCTGCCACCTTCTGCCTCTGCTTTATACCCATCTATTCCTGCCCACACGAATAACCCATCTCCCCATCACAATGAAGGAACTGTAAGACCACTTATTGCAGGGCCTTACCTGATTAATGATGGATGAGGCTTCCTCCGTATCAGGGACACACGTACCAGCCCCAGCATACAAGATAACCATCAATAAATGCTGAATGACAGCAGCAGCTTCACAGACAGTAACTGAATAATCAATTCCTGCCTCCCCTTCAGCATAACAGGACTTTCCGGTCTCGTTTATGAGTCTATAGGTTGCCACCTGACACCGTTATGCAAAGGCGCAAGTAGTAGTGTACTCAGCCATCTTCCCTTTCCCCCTGTGACCTGAAATGACCTTCTCAGTGGTGCATGCAGGGGGGGGTTTCTGGAGGCTCAGAAACCCCCCTCACAAAGGGCTGGATCCAGACTTAAGTAAGTGGTTAAAGTTAGTTACTCCTGGGCTAAACCATGTTGATTGCAGGGGAGTCATATTTCATCTGTTGCAAACAGTGTTAGAGATGAGAGGTGATGTTTCCTATCCCAAGTCTAAATAACAGTGTGATAGTAACGCTGTATTTTATTATCTTGTACATGTGTAGTATTTTATTATCTTGTACATGTGTAGTATTTTATTATCTTGTACATGTGTAGTATTTTATTATCTTGTACATGTGTAGTATTTTATTATCTTGTACATGTGTAGTATTTTATTATCTTGTACATGTGTAGTATTTTATTATCTTGTACATGTGTAGTATTTTATTATCTTGTACATGTGTAGTATTTTATTATCTTGTACATGTGTAGTATTTTATTATCTTGTACATGTGTAGTATTTTATTATCTTGTACATGTGTAGTATTTTATTATCTTGTACATGTGTAGTATTTTATTATCTTGTACATGTGTAGTATTTTATTATCTTGTACATGTGTAGTATTTTATTATCTTGTACATGTGTAGTATTTTATTATCTTGTACATGTGTAGTATTTTATTATCTTGTACATGTGTAGTATTTTATTATCTTGTACATGTGTAGTATTTTATTATCTTGTACATGTGTAGTATTTTATTATCTTGTACATGTGTAGTATTTTATTATCTTGTACATGTGTAGTATTTTATTATCTTGTACATGTGTAGTATTTTATTATCTTGTACATGTGTAGTATTTTATTATCTTGTACATGTGTAGTATTTTATTATCTTGTACATGTGTAGTATTTTATTATCTTGTACATGTGTAGTATTTTATTATCTTGTACATGTGTAGTATTTTATTATCTTGTACATGTGTAGTATTTTATTATCTTGTACATGTGTAGTATTTTATTATCTTGTACATGTGTAGTATTTTATTATCTTGTACATGTGTAGTATTTTATTATCTTGTACATGTGTAGTATTTTATTATCTTGTACATGTGTAGTATTTTATTATCTTGTACATGTGTAGTATTTTATTATCTTGTACATGTGTAGTATTTTATTATCTTGTACATGTGTAGTATTTTATTATCTTGTACATGTGTAGTATTTTATTATCTTGTACATGTGTAGTATTTTATTATCTTGTACATGTGTAGTATTTTATTATCTTGTACATGTGTAGTATTTTATTATCTTGTACATGTGTAGTATTTTATTATCTTGTACATGTGTAGTATTTTATTATCTTGTACATGTGTAGTATTTTATTATCTTGTACATGTGTAGTATTTTATTATCTTGTACATGTGTAGTATTTTATTATCTTGTACATGTGTAGTATTTTATTATCTTGTACATGTGTAGTATTTTATTATCTTGTACATGTGTAGTATTTTATTATCTTGTACATGTGTAGTATTTTATTATCTTGTACATGTGTAGTATTTTATTATCTTGTACATGTGTAGTATTTTATTATCTTGTACATGTGTAGTATTTTATTATCTTGTACATGTGTAGTATTTTATTATCTTGTACATGTGTAGTATTTTATTATCTTGTACATGTGTAGTATTTTATTATCTTGTACATGTGTAGTATTTTATTATCTTGTACATGTGTAGTATTTTATTATCTTGTACATGTGTAGTATTTTATTATCTTGTACATGTGTAGTATTTTATTATCTTGTACATGTGTAGTATTTTATTATCTTGTACATGTGTAGTATTTTATTATCTTGTACATGTGTAGTATTTTATTATCTTGTACATGTGTAGTATTTTATTATCTTGTACATGTGTAGTATTTTATTATCTTGTACATGTGTAGTATTTTATTATCTTGTACATGTGTAGTATTTTATTATCTTGTACATGTGTAGTATTTTATTATCTTGTACATGTGTAGTATTTTATTATCTTGTACATGTGTAGTATTTTATTATCTTGTACATGTGTAGTATTTTATTATCTTGTACATGTGTAGTATTTTATTATCTTGTACATGTGTAGTATTTTATTATCTTGTACATGTGTAGTATTTTATTATCTTGTACATGTGTAGTATTTTATTATCTTGTACATGTGTAGTATTTTATTATCTTGTACATGTGTAGTATTTTATTATCTTGTACATGTGTAGTATTTTATTATCTTGTACATGTGTAGTATTTTATTATCTTGTACATGTGTAGTATTTTATTATCTTGTACATGTGTAGTATTTTATTATCTTGTACATGTGTAGTATTTTATTATCTTGTACATGTGTAGTATTTTATTATCTTGTACATGTGTAGTATTTTATTATCTTGTACATGTGTAGTATTTTATTATCTTGTACATGTGTAGTATTTTATTATCTTGTACATGTGTAGTATTTTATTATCTTGTACATGTGTAGTATTTTATTATCTTGTACATGTGTAGTATTTTATTATCTTGTACATGTGTAGTATTTTATTATCTTGTACATGTGTAGTATTTTATTATCTTGTACATGTGTAGTATTTTATTATCTTGTACATGTGTAGTATTTTATTATCTTGTACATGTGTAGTATTTTATTATCTTGTACATGTGTAGTATTTTATTATCTTGTACATGTGTAGTATTTTATTATCTTGTACATGTGTAGTATTTTATTATCTTGTACATGTGTAGTATTTTATTATCTTGTACATGTGTAGTATTTTATTATCTTGTACATGTGTAGTATTTTATTATCTTGTACATGTGTAGTATTTTATTATCTTGTACATGTGTAGTATTTTATTATCTTGTACATGTGTAGTATTTTATTATCTTGTACATGTGTAGTATTTTATTATCTTGTACATGTGTAGTATTTTATTATCTTGTACATGTGTAGTATTTTATTATCTTGTACATGTGTAGTATTTTATTATCTTGTACATGTGTAGTATTTTATTATCTTGTACATGTGTAGTATTTTATTATCTTGTACATGTGTAGTATTTTATTATCTTGTACATGTGTAGTATTTTATTATCTTGTACATGTGTAGTATTTTATTATCTTGTACATGTGTAGTATTTTATTATCTTGTACATGTGTAGTATTTTATTATCTTGTACATGTGTAGTATTTTATTATCTTGTACATGTGTAGTATTTTATTATCTTGTACATGTGTAGTATTTTATTATCTTGTACATGTGTAGTATTTTATTATCTTGTACATGTGTAGTATTTTATTATCTTGTACATGTGTAGTATTTTATTATCTTGTACATGTGTAGTATTTTATTATCTTGTACATGTGTAGTATTTTATTATCTTGTACATGTGTAGTATTTTATTATCTTGTACATGTGTAGTATTTTATTATCTTGTACATGTGTAGTATTTTATTATCTTGTACATGTGTAGTATTTTATTATCTTGTACATGTGTAGTATTTTATTATCTTGTACATGTGTAGTATTTTATTATCTTGTACATGTGTAGTATTTTATTATCTTGTACATGTGTAGTATTTTATTATCTTGTACATGTGTAGTATTTTATTATCTTGTACATGTGTAGTATTTTATTATCTTGTACATGTGTAGTATTTTATTATCTTGTACATGTGTAGTATTTTATTATCTTGTACATGTGTAGTATTTTATTATCTTGTACATGTGTAGTATTTTATTATCTTGTACATGTGTAGTATTTTATTATCTTGTACATGTGTAGTATTTTATTATCTTGTACATGTGTAGTATTTTATTATCTTGTACATGTGTAGTATTTTATTATCTTGTACATGTGTAGTATTTTATTATCTTGTACATGTGTAGTATTTTATTATCTTGTACATGTGTAGTATTTTATTATCTTGTACATGTGTAGTATTTTATTATCTTGTACATGTGTAGTATTTTATTATCTTGTACATGTGTAGTATTTTATTATCTTGTACATGTGTAGTATTTTATTATCTTGTACATGTGTAGTATTTTATTATCTTGTACATGTGTAGTATTTTATTATCTTGTACATGTGTAGTATTTTATTATCTTGTACATGTGTAGTATTTTATTATCTTGTACATGTGTAGTATTTTATTATCTTGTACATGTGTAGTATTTTATTATCTTGTACATGTGTAGTATTTTATTATCTTGTACATGTGTAGTATTTTATTATCTTGTACATGTGTAGTATTTTATTATCTTGTACATGTGTAGTATTTTATTATCTTGTACATGTGTAGTATTTTATTATCTTGTACATGTGTAGTATTTTATTATCTTGTACATGTGTAGTATTTTATTATCTTGTACATGTGTAGTATTTTATTATCTTGTACATGTGTAGTATTTTATTATCTTGTACATGTGTAGTATTTTATTATCTTGTACATGTGTAGTATTTTATTATCTTGTACATGTGTAGTATTTTATTATCTTGTACATGTGTAGTATTTTATTATCTTGTACATGTGTAGTATTTTATTATCTTGTACATGTGTAGTATTTTATTATCTTGTACATGTGTAGTATTTTATTATCTTGTACATGTGTAGTATTTTATTATCTTGTACATGTGTAGTATTTTATTATCTTGTACATGTGTAGTATTTTATTATCTTGTACATGTGTAGTATTTTATTATCTTGTACATGTGTAGTATTTTATTATCTTGTACATGTGTAGTATTTTATTATCTTGTACATGTGTAGTATTTTATTATCTTGTACATGTGTAGTATTTTATTATCTTGTACATGTGTAGTATTTTATTATCTTGTACATGTGTAGTATTTTATTATCTTGTACATGTGTAGTATTTTATTATCTTGTACATGTGTAGTATTTTATTATCTTGTACATGTGTAGTATTTTATTATCTTGTACATGTGTAGTATTTTATTATCTTGTACATGTGTAGTATTTTATTATCTTGTACATGTGTAGTATTTTATTATCTTGTACATGTGTAGTATTTTATTATCTTGTACATGTGTAGTATTTTATTATCTTGTACATGTGTAGTATTTTATTATCTTGTACATGTGTAGTATTTTATTATCTTGTACATGTGTAGTATTTTATTATCTTGTACATGTGTAGTATTTTATTATCTTGTACATGTGTAGTATTTTATTATCTTGTACATGTGTAGTATTTTATTATCTTGTACATGTGTAGTATTTTATTATCTTGTACATGTGTAGTATTTTATTATCTTGTACATGTGTAGTATTTTATTATCTTGTACATGTGTAGTATTTTATTATCTTGTACATGTGTAGTATTTTATTATCTTGTACATGTGTAGTATTTTATTATCTTGTACATGTGTAGTATTTTATTATCTTGTACATGTGTAGTATTTTATTATCTTGTACATGTGTAGTATTTTATTATCTTGTACATGTGTAGTATTTTATTATCTTGTACATGTGTAGTATTTTATTATCTTGTACATGTGTAGTATTTTATTATCTTGTACATGTGTAGTATTTTATTATCTTGTACATGTGTAGTATTTTATTATCTTGTACATGTGTAGTATTTTATTATCTTGTACATGTGTAGTATTTTATTATCTTGTACATGTGTAGTATTTTATTATCTTGTACATGTGTAGTATTTTATTATCTTGTATATGTGTAGTATTATATTATCTTGTATATGTGTAGTATTATATTATCTTGTATATGTGTAGTATTATATTATCTTGTATATGTGTAGTATTATATTATCTTGTATATGTGTAGTATTATATTATCTTGTATATGTGTAGTATTATATTATCTTGTATATGTGTAGTATTATATTATCTTGTATATGTGTAGTATTATATTATCTTGTATATGTGTAGTATTATATTATCTTGTATATGTGTAGTATTATATTATCTTGTATATGTGTAGTATTATATTATCTTGTATATGTGTAGTATTATATTATCTTGTATATGTGTAGTATTATATTATCTTGTATATGTGTAGTATTATATTATCTTGTATATGTGTAGTATTATATTATCTTGTATATGTGTAGTATTATATTATCTTGTATATGTGTAGTATTATATTATCTTGTATATGTGTAGTATTATATTATCTTGTATATGTGTAGTATTATATTATCTTGTATATGTGTAGTATTATATTATCTTGTATATGTGTAGTATTATATTATCTTGTATATGTGTAGTATTATATTATCTTGTATATGTGTAGTATTATATTATCTTGTACATGTTTAGTATCGGCTCTGAACGCATCCTTCCAACTCTCTACCTTTGCCTCATGCCAAGACGGACATTGCTATTATTGGAATTTAAATGTTAAAACGTGTTTTGCTGTTTCCTGTTCTTCTTCGTTATAAATTGATCTGTAATCTGTGTTTGATTACTTGGGCTGTGTATACAAGAAGAGGCATTTTAACCTTTAAGGAAGATTACTTTTATTGACTTTTAAGTTGTTTCATGCATTAAGTGGACTCATCGGATGTTTGCTCAATCCCTCGGTTGTTACTTTAGTATGAGCAGCGCAGCCCAGGGATACATTATGGATTACCTGGAGAATACCGAGACTTTTCCGCTTGATATCCTGCAGGGCTGAAGATTCTGGATCCGATCTAGATCCAAGCGCAAATGTGAGCAAGCAATCACGGCATGTTAACGTATGAGCACAGAATTTTTGATATTTACAAAGCATGCATCGCCATTGAAAACTTCTGTTTCCATAGCGATGCATGTAAATAGCGCATCCCCTCGCCGGCCCGTTCTTTTCGGAGCCGGCCGGCGCGTTTTATTTACCAAGCCTCGGAGCGGAGCTTCACACTCTGCTCCTGGCGTAAAAATAACGCCAGCTCAGGGCTTGTACTTATGGGGAAATATTCCGTGGATCTCCCCATATACCCCTCTTTTTCTCCCCTAATAGCTGTTATTATGGGAATATGCATAAAAATATATCAAGGTGTTAAACCAAGTACAGAAGGGAAACATTCTTCAGATAAAAAATGATTAGGACACTAGGGAAACCCTTAAATTTAAGGGTAGTTGGTTTAAAGGTATTGGGGTAAATCCAGACCTACGGGCCCAATATTAGGAAACAATACTTCACTGAAAGGGTGGTGGATAAGTGGAATAGCCTCCCATTAGAGGTGGTAGAGGCTAACACAGCAGCACAATATAAACATGCTTGGTATAGAACTAAGGATATCCTAAATATTAAACAACACTGAGGATCAAATAAGGTTCTAGAACAGTTAAATGACTCACGTTGGAGCAATGTGTGGTATAAGCGTGTCATGTCTGTCATGGGTCACACATACGTGTAAATGACTCAATGAACGCATTGTGTGACGGACTTTCTCCGAAATATCCCGGCTACCGGGATCGGCTAATAATCTGAGTCATTGTGTAGCCCTGTTTACATGGAGAGAGTGCAGGAGCCTCTCTCCTAACACCTGCCTGACAATGACCTGCTCCGTGACGTGACAAGCTGCCGGTCTCTCACCCCAGGGGGGGAGGGGAGCCCCCCAAACATACAGGAGAGGGGGGTGGAATGTCACACAGACGTCACAGGTGGAATTATCAGCATCAGCTCATTTCTTCAAGGAATACATGATAATGATCATTAAAAATAACTATTTGTTGTTCACTTTTTTTGTGGTGAGTTCCAGTTACCCAATATGGAATCAGGTCAAATACCACTTTGCAATCCCATTCTACGACCTTGACACTAGCACTTCACCCCCTTCCTGCCCCTTACCCCTCCCTCCAGCCTCAGTATTTTTTCTCTAGTCCAACTCTTTCAAGATAGTCACTCTAAAATCCATTCACATGACTAATCCATCTTTACTTTGAAATACAAAGCATGCAACGATTGATTAAACAATCAAAGATAACTTTTGACTGAAGCATGCGCCCTCTTGTGGTAAATTAAATGAACAGCAATGTGCCTTTAGACAAACTGTTGATTCCATCTAAGTGAGCTTGATATGAATTCCATGATAAAGGATCCAGAGAGATGTGATAGTGCTGGCCCAGAAGCGAACGTAAGTTTGTATGGGTACATAGAGAGAGAGGAAATACCTATACTGTAAACTGACTAAGAGGGAACGCCCACTCGCTCCTTTCTCAGAACTATCATATCTCCTAAGCAGTGGCAAACTCAGGACTTATACATAGGGGTATATTAGGGGTCTTGAGATGGTACACTATATAAAGTACATGTGTAGTATATTATGGGTTTAGGGATGACAAAAACTATAATATATGTCAGTTGTATTAGAGCACATAGTATATAGTGTTACGTTTCCATAACATTCCACACATATACTATATTATATGCCATTTCCTTTACCCTAATAAACTCCACATGTAGTATCATTGGCAGTAGCCCCGCCTCCTATCAATGCCCTTTTTCTTAGTTTTACTAGGGATAGGGGTGGGGTTTGAACATCAAGTCCAGACCTGCCCATAGTAACACTAAGATGAGCAAAGTTACTAGGCAGGGGGGCGGGACTCAAGCCCTCTGCGGGAGATTTGCCGGCTCTCCCAGGATACTGGGAGAACTGTCCGAATTTCGTGGGTCTCCCGGATATTCCGGAAAAGTCAGCAACCCTGGGGTATTTTATGGGTCTGGGAATAGCACACTATATATTGTATTATAGTATGTGCCCAAATCCTAATATACCACACATACATTATAGTATGTGCCATCTTGAGCTCTAATATACCCCATATATTCTGGTTATTCCATCCCCTTGTATGTGTGAAGCCTTCCACTTCTGCCCCTTTTATGTGTGTCCAGCCTCCATTTCTACCCCTTCTATGTGTCCAGCCCACTTTTCTGCCCCTTCTGTGTGTCCAGTCTCCATTTCTACCCCTTCTGTGTATGCAGCCTCCATTTCTACCCCTTCTGTGTATCCAGCCTCCATTTCTACACCTTCTGTGTGTCCAGCCTCCATTTCTGCAACTTCTATGTGTACAGCTTCCATTTCTACCTCTTCTGTGTGTCCATCGTCCAATTCTACACTTTCTGTGTGTCAAGCCTCAATTTCTACCCCTTCTGTATGTCTAGCCTCCTTTTCTACCCCTTCTGTGTGTCCAGCTTCCATTTGTACCCCTTCTGTGAGTCCATCCTCCATTTCTGCCCTTTCTGTGTGTCAAGCCTCCATTTCTACTCCTTCTGTGTGTCCAGCCTCCATTTCTAACCCTTCTGTGTTTCTAGTCTCCATTTCTGCCCCTTCTATGTGGTGTTCAGACTCCATTTCTACACCTTCTGTGTGTCCAGCCACCATTTCTGCCCCTTCTGTGTATCCAGCCTCCAGTTCTGCCCCTTCTGTGTGTCCAGCCTCCATTTCTGCCCCTTCTGTGTGTCCAGCCTCCATTTCTGCCCCTTGTATGCGGTATTCAGACTCCATTTCTGCCCCTTCTATGTGTGCCAAAGGAGGGCTGCTCTGCTAGAGTCCCCACTTTGTCACGTTGGGGACAGCGCTGTACAGTTAGCATTGATTCTCATGTAACTCTGCGTGTGGTGGGTGGCATTTATATTATCAGAACCACCTAAAAAATGAAGGTATTTATTATTAAATATATCAGACAACAGGGTGTATAAACCATCATTCACTTTAAATCTTTATAATTTACATTTATTTATTTATTGTATACAATAGCAGTTCTCAACCCTTTGGAATTAGGTTGTGTCATTTTGTATATCATGTATAGCCCCATATTTATATATATATTTATATTTTTATTGTCTTTTATTTTACATATTTTTGCAATGATTTTGAGGTACATTTTTTACATATGCCATGCATACCACCAGACAACAGTCCACGTATATGTACCACTGGCTGGGAATCCCTGATATACAGGATTAGTATTAGCACCAGGCTCAAGTACATTGCGAGTTAGTGAGGTTTAATTACTGGAAAAAGTGCAATTAACCTGAGGTTTCTGTGTAATCTTTGGAGGTGGTGTCAAATTTGTGTTATATGTTGATTAGTAGTTTATATCCTATTATTTATTATATATAGTATATATTAGTAGTTCATATTCTTGTTGTCTCTACATAGCAGAAGCGGCCATTTTGTGTTTCATGTCAACACAGCCTACTTACTCCATACCCACCAACATGACCCATTCCATTAGGTACAAAATACTCCACTCAGTAACTGTCAGTTACTATGGTAACCTCCTGTGTTGTAGAGGGAAATAGTATTTTAAATATCAGTTAGTTCAGGTGACTGACATTTGGAAGCTCAGGAGCGGAGTGAATTGTACCTAATGGAATGGGTCATGTTGGAGGGTCTGTTACTCTTTGGGAACTAGTATCTACGAAGTACCTCATGCCTCAGTAAGGAGTGTTAATAAAGGACCTCATGCAAGGTTGCTGATTATTGAAGCCATAGATTACTGCAAGGGGGTGGGGCTTAATGACACGATTTATGCAAATCACAACTCTAAGCCCCACCCCTGTCAATCACTCGTGTGATTTGATGACATCATCAAATCCTGCCCATCACTAGTAACTCTAGAGATTACACTTGTGATCGATGGGTGGATCGGGGCTTGCAGGAGAATTACCGTCTCTCCCGGGATATCCAGGAGAACTGCCCAAATTTCGTGAGTCTCCCGGATATTCCAGGAGAGTCGGCAACCCTGACCTCATGCCTCAGTGAGGAGTGTCGGTAAATGAACTCATGCTGCAAAATACCTCATACTCGAGTGAGAAATAGGCCAACAAAAAGTACCTCAGTGACTGGGGTCACTAGTTCCAGGCTTAATAATAACAGACAGCAAAATGGCTGCCTCCACAGTGTCTAGTCAACAGATGCTCTCTACATAAAAAAATAAAAGCCTTTCCCACGTGGGTCCTTTCTTCCTGAAAGGTTTAAAGGTCTGGGGTCCTCCTATTTAAATGCAGGTTATAATTCTCGCTCGCGTTGACCTGTGATGAAGAGGTTGAGCGTGGATCTCTTTTTGCTTGGGACCGCTTGGTTCTCCTCTTCTCTCTGCTGGAGTTTTTCTGTAACCCCGTGTGGCAATTTAATGGCGCAGGAGGCGTGGTCTACCAGGGGCTGTGGCAGAGATCCAGCCTTCTTCCAGGCCTTGGCCTCTGGGTCATATATAAAGACGCTCTCTTCTTTATTCATACGTCTTAGAGATCCCCCTCCTGTGATATAAAGCTTGGACTGTAGGGTGGATATACTGAACTGGCAGCAGTCAAAGGGGGAAAGGGCGAGGGCGCTCCACTGATCGGTTGCCGGACAGTAAATTTCCGTCTCATTCACGTGAATCCATTCCTTAGCCTACAACAATGTACATGTTAAATATTAGCCTTAACAAGAGGTTTAATAAAACCAAAGCTAATTTACATATTCAAACTACAATTGCTGCACTTCAATTAAAAACTAATGTTAACATTCCATATGCCCCATATGAACACTGTAGGTTACCAGAACAATATAATACACCTTTGTATATCTCTCCCCATGGGCGCACCCTGGAGGGTTTCTGAATGCCTTTTACCCCCAGGATGGATTATATTCCTCAGAGTATTCTGTGCTATTGAAAACATGTATTTCATTGTCTGGCCAATAGAGGTCGCACTTCAGCATTGTGTTAGCCAGCCTGCTCCTTCTCTTCTCTCCTTGCTGTTCCTCAATCTCACCCCCAACCACTGCAGAAATAAAATGGCAGCCAGTGTGTCCTATCAGATCATCTTTACCAGGATGCTGGGGAATTTGAAAATACAGCATATTTTTCCTGTAGTGACCTTAATTAAAACCATACATAGACTTCCCCATAGCTCACAGCGTATTGCCAGGGTACCTTCATAATGGACAACTGAGACCCAGAAGCCTCCTGTGATGTGAGTGACATCACAGAGAGGTGCCCCCTGTACCATTAGAATAGACTCTATTATGGCAACTGTTTGGTTCCGCCCACTCACCGCATTCAAGGTGCGTCCACCCACACAGAAGATCTTGTCTCCTATAGTTGCCATCCCATGGTCACAGCGAGCGTATGTCATGGCACGGTTCACCACCCAGCGCTTGAGCCTCGGCAGATAGCTGTAGACGTCATTCAGAGTCTTGTTTGTAGAATACCCCCCTGTGAGAAATAATTAATGTCTGAGATTCTAGGAAGACAGCGGGATATAATCAGGCACGCGATACTCTCCGCATTGCCAGATGGGAGCTTGATACCGCAGGATCGTTGGTGAGAAGCTCATGAGGACGACAACTCGACAATTCTGCACTCGACAGTGGTGCCTACTCGATGACTCTAGGCTCAGCAAGGATGGCTGTTTGACGATACTACGCTCCATGGGCACTTGGACATTGTCTTGACGCAACGCGGACAGATGAGATTTATACTTAATGTTGATTTTAATGTTCATTTTTGGGTTAGGGTATGAGTTAGGGTAGTGATAGGATTAGGATGCTGTGAGGGGATGGTTAGACTGCTGGAAGGGGATGGTTAGGCTGCAGTGAGGCGATGGTTAGGCTGCAGTGAGGGGATGGTTAGGGTTAGGCTGCAGTGATGGCATGGCTAGGGTTAGGCTGTAAAGAGGGGATGGTTAGGGTTAGGTTGCGGGGAGGGGATGGTTAGGGTTAGGCT
>WWET01003554.1:7131-28473 GCA_011038615.1 Limnodynastes dumerilii | reverse complement strand
AAACTTCGCCTAGGGTGCCCAGGGACCTAGCACCGGCCCTGAATGGACCAGACGCAGAATTAATGACAGGGTACGTACGTGTATACCGAATGCGTAAGTACCCTTTCCATCCCTATTTCGCATACGTGCAGAGGTCTGTTACGCATCAGAACGCAGCTCGATTGATCTCCGACGACAGGCGTGACAAGATGACAGATTCTACATTACGCACCTGCATTATTTGATGTCTGGTGGGTGTGCGTAATATTTAAGGTAGGGTCCTGAGCTCATAAGTTCCCTACATGCGAAGGGAGATCAGAACAGCAAAACGGTGGCTTTTCATTCTTCT
Source organism: Limnodynastes dumerilii (assembly GCA_011038615.1). Classification (NCBI taxonomy): domain Eukaryota; kingdom Metazoa; phylum Chordata; class Amphibia; order Anura; family Limnodynastidae; genus Limnodynastes; species Limnodynastes dumerilii. Next base: position 28,145 of record WWET01003554.1, on the reverse strand, counting down.
ATTGCATGAACCGTATAAACTGGTTCGCCTGCAGTAACCCTACTGCTCCTGAAGATGGTGCTACAGGACAGTTTAAGAACTGTTGACAACCCCCCCTAAGACAGAAGTGACTTGAGATGTCTGGCCAAAGTCACCAACACAATATAAAATAGAACAAAATTATAATAATAAATAAAAAAATTAAAAATAAAAACAATAAAGCAAAGTAAAACAAAAAAAGATCATTTCTGTCTGATTAATCTATATTATCAACTCTTTGGCATTAACCCTCCAATGTGTACTCAGCTTAATTTTTTTATCAGTTCACCTATGGACCCATATATATTGCCTAATGAGAACCCCCCCGCCCTGATATACATAAAAGAGCTTATCCTAGGAAAGCCGAGGACAGGGCCTACTAGTTTCCTATTCCATGACTGCCATAACATGAGGTTGGTTTGGTTATGGCATAGTTACCTCGTTGGATGGATGTTTGCCCGAAGGATCAAATCTAGTTTGCCCTCCAATAACAAAGAGGAAATCATTAACGACTGCCACACAGTGATTGTACACCGGACAGAGCATCTCTCCGAGCTCCGACCAGGAGCTGTCGTCTTCATTTTGTACCCAGATGCCGCTGCACACTCTATTATCAGTGGTCCTCCCGCCCAAGACCAGCAGCTTGTCCAAGTTAGACCTGATGGAGGTGCCCTTGCTGCGTATCGTGGGCTGAACGTAGACCTGAGAGTGGTATTTCAAGGCATCTTGAAGATATCTGAAGCAACTGGAGTCTGTTTTCATGATCGGCGTCTCCTTGACGTGTTGCTGAAGGTCTTCCAGAGAGATGAGCGGATAACGGATTCTTTTCAGGACATCTCCCGCTTCCTTCATCCTGGCGCTGTCATGTTGCAACCACGCCACCGCCAGCCTGAACAGATCCAGCTCGCTACAGCCCGGGACCTCATCCCTCTCCAGTATTTCACAGATGGTCCCTTTGTCTACTTCATTCAGATCTCCAAAGTGGCCCGAGACGTCCTTGAAGTGGTGGCCTATGTATCCACTGGCTTTTTGCTTTAGCTCATCTGGGCCATGTTTCCTGACTATGTTCAAGACATCCAGGCAATTTTCCTTGTTCAAGCTATCCTCTAAAAACTGAAAGCATAGCTTCACTGCTTCCCGGACAAGGAGAACCTCGGCTGTCTTTAGGGTGTCCTCAATGTTGGACAGAGACAAGAGGAGCTTGTTGGAGTAGATGAAATCTAGGAGGTTCCTGAGTCCTTCAGCCCTTACATCCTTGAGTCTGATAATCTCTCCAGCTTTAGAACCAGCAAATAGCAATTTACAGTATGAGCTGGCTGATGCCAGTAGGACCTTATGAGCCGGAAAAAGGACTCCGTCGGCTTCCAACGTAACGTCACACAGGTCCCTCTGGAAGCGAAACTGCCCAATCCTTTCCAGCAACCTCTCCGGATACTTGTCAGAGGACAAGATGCAGCTATCAGAACCGTTTTGCATGATGGAATGAGTAGCGTAATTACCAGCGGCCGGGGAAAGTGTCACGTTGGCACCAAAAGGTGACTTTGCCGCATAGCCGTCTCCTTGCTCTGCTTAAACCATTCACTCTGTCAAACTTCTGAAAGAAACTCTCTGTTACCAAACAACCGGCAGAGGCCAAACCAACACGAGACCTGGTCCTGTGCATTACAGAAATATTTTACCCTGTTTAATCAGCGTTGTAAGTCACACCACTCCCTCTCTGTCTATTCTGTGCTTGGCAATATCTCTGTCCCGGACAACAGAAACACAAATGACCCTTAAAGCGCTTTATTTATTGGCTGAATGCTTTAGCTCAAATCATAGCAAGTCCAGACTTGCAGTGATTAACAAAAGACTAACAGGAAGGTTTCAATACTACGGAGCCAGCAGCAATAACTGGATTATCTAGTGTGTGTGTGTGCAATATATCCACGGAAATAATACAATGCATGAAAACACAGCCCCTCTTTTACTTCCTTTAGCTGTCTTTCTTTATGGGTAATTTAAATGGACTGGGGGCCTGATCCACAGATAAAAAGGAAATAAGTACGCGTGGATTCGCAAGAGTGACAAGTGCTCTCCCGGGAGTTTTACTGACTTCCGCCTCCATAGAGCTACCAGACCTCTCTGTGCGTCTTTGTGTGGATTTTGCTAAAGTACGCTCTCCCCCACCCACTTTTCTTAACTTCCTACTTACGGCGTACTGGCACGCCCCTGACGGGTTTCTGTGTGTAACATCTGGATGGCGTGGGACGCCGCTGCGAACGGCCCTTTTTTCGAAAGGGCTGGGAAATTGATTGCTTTTGCCTTGCAGACTAAAGACGGTGCTGTGAATGGTATTTATATATTTGACCCCGACCTTTACCCTAATTCTTACCCCAACACTCCGCTTCCATTCCCCTAACGCTCTCCTTCCATTACCCTAACCCTCCCTTCCCCACAGCCTGACCCTGGGACTCCCATCCCCACAGCCTAAACCTAAGACTCCCCTCCCCACAGCCTAAACCTAAGACTCCCCTCCCCGCAGCCTGAGCCTGCAGTAGGAATGTGTATGAGTTTTTCAATACCTCTATATTCTGAAAGGTCTCCTAAACCGATTGCTGCTGCCTCGAGGAGGAAAAGCAATCAATTATCTACAGAGTGAAGACTGCACTGCGAATGGTGAGTATTTCTTCTGTCCTAACCCTTTTCCTAATTATTACCCTAATCCTCCTCCTCTATTAGCCTAACTCTAACCCTCCACTCCCTGTAGCCTGACCCTAACCATCCCCTTTTATTGCCGTAACCCTAGCCCTCCATTCCACGCAGCCTTACCCTAACCATCCCTTCCCAGCATCCTACCCTAATACTTCCCTGTCTGCAGCCTGACCCTAATACTCCCCCCCGCAGCCTAACCCTAGAACTCTCCTCCCCACAGCCTGACCCTAAGAATCCCCTCCCCGCAGCCTGACACTAAGACTGTCCTTCCATAACCCTAACCCTCCTCTCCCATTACTCTAACCCGAGCCCTCCCTTTTCATTACACTAACCCTAACCCTCCCTTCCCCACAGCCTAACCCTAAAACCCCCAGGAGACTGTTACTCACCTCTCTGGCAGGTGTCGCAGGTGCGAGGTTTTTGAAAATGGCAGTCTTTTCAAAATAGAGACAGCTGAAACTTAGCTTTCAGCTGTCTCTACTTCTAAAAGGGACATATTGTGCCGGAAACTCTGTCCCAGATGGCACATGCGCAAATCACACACAGTATGCATATATTTAGGTACGTTAGGTACATTATTAAGTGTGAATCCGGTCCTGTCAATTACTATCAGATACAAATATCATTTACTGGAATGTACCAGATAAAGCAGCAGCTTGTATCCATACGGTCATTGGGATAGATCCAGAACTACGTTTGCTGTACGTTTACTCGCGTAGCGTATTTACGTGTGCGCACCTTCTATACACTCCTCTTGGCACACCCCTTGAATGTACGTATTTTGTCAAGATCCGCTTTCCAAACCCTACCTTAACTTTTGGCAACGTAACCGCAGTGATCCGCACACGTATGTATGGGCAACACGTATTTACGCAGCTAAGCACGCCCATACTGTACACTTTAAATACAAACCCCCGCCTACATAGCGTATTTCAGACGTATTTTGGACTCACGTAAAATTGGCACGCCCACACGTAAGTATTTATGTGACACATACGTGAATGGCCCATACGTTAACATTTACGCTATGTTACTAAGCGTATTATCTATGGTGCCCATACGCAGTACTTACCAAAAGGCGATTTACGTCTCCGCCACGCGTAAATTCACTCACAAACGTTGTTCTGGCACATTGCATGCAGACGTTGGTCAGAAGCAGCCACAGGTAAAACATTGCAGATCACTCCCGAGGATGGGCAGTAGTAAAGCCCTATGTAAGAGGACTAGCACTGCAATGATAAGGAGCAATGATAAAGAGCAGTGTTTTTCAACCTTTTTTCGGAGAGTACCAGTTACCCACTATGGAACCAGGACATTCTATCTTTAGTTAGTAACTGGTTGAGTGCTGGGGTGACTTTTTTGTATCTGTAGATTTCCCCATCCCTTCTCTAGATTACTTTACAACCACCATCTTGTGTGGGGCGCTGTTCCATAGCAGCTAATTTGGAGACTTAAGGAACTTTGTGGTGAGTTTTGCTTTTCAATCCTTCCCTCCGGGATCGGGCTTGATGAAACCATTTATGTAAATAGCGCCCTGAAGCCCCACCAATGGTTGTTCAGTATTTCTAGGGGTAGGGGCAGGGCTTGATGACGCAAATTGTGTAAATTGAGCAAATTGTGGCTGCACTGTATACTATAATGATAATAATAATAAATAATGGCTGTACTGTATACTATAATGATAATAATGGCTGTACTGTATACTATAATGATAATAATAAATAATGGCTGCACTGTATAGTATACAGTCTCTGCTCCAAGCTATACATGTTTATTTCCTCTAGCCTTCCTTGGTATGTTTTGGACACAGGCCATTTTAGTTGCTCTTCTTTGCACAGTCTCTAATGTCTTTATGTCTTTCTGGAGATATGGCCTCCAGAACTGAACACAGTTTCTGGGTGATGTTACCAACGATATGGAATGGAGCATCAGTACTCTTTCTGCTACTAATTCCTCTCCCAATGCAAACAAGCATCTGACGGTGCAAATATATCTATATAGGGTCCTAATAATGACCTCAACCATACAGGAGGTAGGTTGCTGCAGGTATCCGACTTCATAAATCCACTGCCGTTGCCTTCAAGAACTGGTTCAAGTCCATGATGTTTGGTTTGCAGGAAGTTGGCAGGAAGTCCTGCACCCTACATCCAAGCAAAGGGTTGCCGACTTTTAACAGCCATAGATGCATGCAGGGTTCGGGGCTTAACAATGTGATTTATGCAAATCGCACCATTAAGCCCCATCCCCTTGACTAATACTTACCCTTTTGAGCATTAATAGGGGTAGGGGCAGGGCTTGATGACGCAAATTGTGTAAATTGAGCAAATTGTGGCTGCACTGTATACTATAATGATAATAATAATAAATAATGGCTGTACTGTATACTATAATGATAATAATAATAAATTGTGGCTGTACTTTATACTATAGTGATAATAATGGCTGTACTGTATACTATAGTGATAATAATGGCTGTATTGTACTTTATACTATAGTGATAATAAGGGCTATACTGTATACTATAGTGATAATGGCTATACTGTATACTATAGTGATAATAATGGCTATACTGTATACTATAGCGATTATAATAATAAATAATGGCTGTACTGTATACTATAGTGATAATAATGGCTACACTGTATACTATAGTGATAATAATGGCTGTACTGTATACTATAGTGATAATAGTGGCTGCACTGTATACTATAGTGATAATAATGGCTATACTGTATACTATAGTGATAATAATGGCTGTACTGTGTACTATAGTGATAATAGTGGCTGCACTGTATACTATAGTGATAATAATGGCTATAATGTATGCTATAGTGATCATAATGGCTGGATTGTACATTATACTATAATGATAATAATGGCTGTACTGTATACTATAGTGATAATAGTGGCTGCACTGTATACTATAGTTATAATAATGGCTATAATGTATGCTATAGTGATCATAATGGCTGCATTGTACATTATACTATAATGATAATAATGGCTGTACTGCATACTATAATGATAATAATGGCTGTACTGTATACTATGGTGATAATAGTGGCTGCACTGTACACTGCAGGGATAATATGTTATGCACTGACACAGTATACTCAGCATTGCTGTACTCAGCGTCATGGAAACAATGCTACGCGCATGCGCCGTGTCCCAGCTTGCTTCGCTCTCGGGGGTGTTTTGACTTCTCGGCGCTCCGTAGCAGCTGCAGCGTCTCCGCCTTCCTGGAGCTCCCGGGAGAAGGAGGAATATGGCGGTGCAGCGACTCCAGCTAGAAGCTAGCGAGAGAGAGTAAGACTGTGGTCCCCGGGGATGGGGAGAGCTGGGGAGACCCGGGGCTTGTGCGGACGGGAGCCGGATGCTGGACCTCGTGGTGTAGAGGCCACGCTCCATCCTCACCGGAGGAGGAAAGGGTGAACGTACCCCACATCTGTCCGGGGGAGGGGGATGGGAAGCAACCACGTGACACAACAGACAGCTGTCACATTCCATGCAGAGCATCCCCACTACTGCAGAGCATCTCCCTATACCTCTTCATACCTGACTCACTACTGCAGATCATCCCAACATACCTGACCCACTTCTGCAGATCATCCCAACATACCTGACCCACTGCTGCAGAGCATCTCCCTATACCTCGTCATACCTGACCCACTACTGCAGATTATCCCAACATACCTGACCCACTACTGCAGAGCGTCTCCCTATACCTCGTCATACCTGACCCACTACTGCAGATCATCTCCACATACCTGACCCACTACAGAAGACCATCCCAACATACCAGTTCATCCCAACTGACCCACTACTGCAGAGCATCTCCACATACTTGTCCCACTACTGCAGATCATCCCAACATACCAGACCCACTACTGCAGATCATCCCAACATACCTGACCAACTACTGCAGATCATCCCAACATACTTGACCCACTACTGCAGAGCATCTCCACATACCTGACCCACTACTGCAGAGCATCTCCACATACCTGACCAACTACTGCAGAGAATCTCCACATACCTCACCCATTATTGCAGACCATCCCAACATACCAGATCATCCTAACATGCCAGCACATACCTGACCCACTACTGCAGAGAATCCCCACTACTAAGATCATCACATACCTTACCCACTACTGCAGAGCATCTCTATTATCTCTATATAACTGACCCACTACTGCAGATCATCCCAACATACCTGACCCACTACTGCAGATTACCTCCATATACCTGACCTCCTTCTGCAGATCATCCTCCATATATCCGACCCACTACAGCTGAGAGCAACCCCACATACCTGCCCCACTACCTCAAAAAACAATCTCCACATACGTGTTCCACTATTACAGAGCGCATCCTCATGTACTTATCTCACTACTGCACAATAATCTCCACGTATGTATCCCACTACTGCACAATAATCTCCACATATTCTTCCTTATAGATAGTATTAGAATCCCATGAACCAATAGTCAGTCTTCACTTTATTTGCTTGCACAAGATTCAAGGGTGATGTCTGGTTGTTTGCCGTGTTGTTCCCATCTATTTAACGTTGTCACTTTGTGGGAATGAGCCCCTTTGATTTGCAGTTTCTGTAATGCTACACGTTAAGGGACCCTGGTCCGGATTCACAATTATGTCGTTTTCGTCTTCCGTACGTTGTTTTAAGAAGTGAGCTGCTATCTATGTACCATTTCTGTAGGTAGATTGCGTAAGCGCGATCTTTAGATAACGTTAATAAGCTACTACACATGAATTGAAGCTCACTTCTTAAAACAACGTACGTCAGATGAAAACTATGTAAATGTGAATCCAGACCCCTATATGCATGAGACCTAATCCAGAGCCTAATTTATAAGTATATAATATATATCTTGGACTATACCTAATGGAAGATTTTTTTTTAAACTAAAGATTCTGATTAAAACATTGTTGATCGATCTTAGGTCAGAGTAATAGGGACGCCAAGAATCTCCCTTCTGACACCCCATAGTGCCACAAGCAAAGCTCTTCTAAAATGCTGTCGTTTTTAATGCGTTCATTTCTCGCCATTGCTATAAAGAGCGCAACGAGCAGAGGCTCATTGGTCTAATAGTGGCACGAACACTCATTGCGTTTCTCCTCTCTCTTAGGACTTGTGAGACTGTTGTCATCCGAGACTGCGTTCTTCCACAACCAACCCCTATTTGTTGACACTTTTCAAGCACGTTTGTGGGATCTGGACATGTTTGGCTGAGATTTGCGCACAGAGAGAGTCTTATTACAGCAGAGAAACACAACATGGCATCCGGCGGCTTGTGATGTCCCATATCCTCCCCCTCCATCTCTATTCGCTCCCGCCTGATCTTTTATCACTTGCTCCCTGTGTATGGAGTGAAATCTCGTTGCCAGCGACCTGTGTTGAAAGGTACAAGACTTCCTGCTGATCGAGTGGGCCTGTCCCGCTGGCGATAAAGGCAACATGTTTTCGGCTTTGAAGAAGCTGGTGGGGTCGGATGTGACGACGCTGAGAGACAAGAACATCCCTGCTGGGCTGCAGTCCATGAACCAGGCCTTGCAGAGGAGGTTTGCCAAAGGCGTGCAGTATAACAGTAAGCTATGTCACTACCCCCGCGCTCGTGTTTGATTCCATCTTGTAAATGGTCAGTGTATAAGGTTGCTCATTGGCTAACGAGGTTATGATGACAGCGTTTGGGGCAGCGGGTTTTTTTTTTCTTGAATTTCAAGCTAAAACTTTATCAAAATATCTGGCATTGACGTAAAGGACACTGCGCCACATCTATGAGGTTGGTAAAATTAACCATGGCACCGGGGCTGTAACAGTGCATTTCTGGGGGAGTCCCATAGACGAACTTGAGCTGCTGTCCATCAATGTGGGCACCAGCTCAAGTTGGCCTATGGAACCCCAGATATGTGCCGCCCCCCACCTCTTTTAAGCAGAGGCACTCACCAAGCAGAGGGCTCTTTACCAAGAGAGGGGGTATTCAGGGGTAAGGGCAGGTTATGTCCCTGTCTCTGCCATTTTGCAATGGAGTCTTCTGCATATGACTATAAGGTACGACACATTCTAGTATTTTAGGCCCGATTCATACCTAAGAAGCTGATGCTTCTTAAGACCGCACGTTTTTAAGGAAGAAGGAGGCGTGCCACGGCAGCCTCCGGGGGAAGTTACGTAAAGTGGGTGGGGCGAGGGATGTAAATTAGGCTGGGGGAATACGCACAGGTAGTAAGGGTGCACTATGGGCCTGATCCAGACCTACGCCCGCGAGCGTAGCATATGTTCGCCTGGGCGTATAAACTTTCACGCCCATGACACTCCCATTGATTATGCTGACTTACGGCGGCTGAACCCTACCCTAACTTTTTCAAGCGTGCGTGCGTGCGAATTTTTGTACCGATACGCTGGTCGTACGGGGCTTAGCACGCCCATACTGTACAATTTAAATGGCTATCGCCGCCTCTGTGTAGTAACTCGAGCGTCCGGACTATTGTCGTACAAAACGCACGCCCCTTGGGCGAAAAATACGCTGAAAATACGCTCGCTGTACGATGATGTCCTTCGGACGACCGGAAGTTGTCATACTGCACATGCGCAGTGCGTTTTTTCGCCCGGTTTTACGCTCCCGACCGGCGTGCGCTCGGTCGCGGGCGTAGGTCTGGATCAGTCCCTATGGCACTAGTAAGTGCCATTAGGCACTTAAAAGGGGGGTGAGGGGAGCGGGGAAGTAGTTGCAGATACATGTGTATTCACACCTACGGATCTCAGCTATGTGTGAATCCAGCCCTTACAGGCTACATACAAAGGGCGAGTCCAGAAATGTTATTTTCGTGCTTTTTCATTGGTTCTTGGACACGTTTTGCGCATGTGCACCTGTGACTAGATCCAGACCTTTGCACGCTTTGCGTACGGGCGAGGGTCTGGCAGCATGCGCGAGATGGCAGTTGTGCTGCCTTAAGGTAAACGGGCGGAACAGCGCTAATCGTAGCGAATCTCCCTAACCCCGCGTCTACTGTAAGCATGTAAGGGGGCGTTTTCGCTCCGTATGGTGCTCCATTATACCTCTCCAGACTTGCACTTGAGATTGAAAGGATAAGGTAGTCCCTCTCTGTCCGTGGTCCATCCACGGATGCCTCTGTAGTGCGACCCAGCGATTGCGGATTCCTCCAGCTCTTTCTTCCAGCACCCTACAAGCTCACATTCTATGCAGCGACACCCTAGAACAGTGATGGCTAACCTGTGACACTCCAGGTGTTGTGAAACTACGAGTCCCAGCATGCCTTGACTGCAAAAGCATAGCGGATACCTGACAAAGCATGATGGGAAGTGGAGTGTCACAGGTTAGCCATCACTGCCCTAGAACTACAGAAAGCATGCACGTGGCTATTCTTACACACTGATTTAGACGACATCACAGCATGTAATCACTTGGCTACGCGTTCCTCATGATCTGCATGTGACGATGTAGCTGTATGAATCCTTTCAGATCGCTGCCTTTAGAAGAGATCACTGTTTAAAAAAATAAATAAAATAAAGTCCGTAAAAATGTAAATAATGTTTTTTTTTTCCTTTTACGTGTGAATCAGCACAGCACAATTGATTTAATGGCTGCTGCAATTCACATTACCGTGCTGCTCTCCTACCACTATATGTTGTTATTGTCACAGTGTAATGTGCAGTCACATGTTTTACTGACACATAACAAATAGTTTACCAAGCAGGCTGTTTGTTCCATGCCTTGCGGTATCCAGATACCTCTCCATCATTTACTTACCGGGCTCCTGGGGATCACAGGGCCGATCAGACTGGTTTGTGACCTTGATTATCTCTAGATTAAAAGCAGTTCTCTGTGTGGGTGAATGTTCAGTGATTATAATATCCTCCCAATGTCTACACAGGCTGCGAATATATATTAATATAGAAAGTAAAAAGTGTAATAATAGGAGAATAGTTATTATAAAGATATAGGTCCGGATTCACAGTTACGTATTTTTCATCTTGCGAACGTTGTTTTACGAATTGAGCTATTACGCACGCGTACGTAAGGCGAAAACTACGTAACTATGAATCCAGAGCATAATTACTAAATCATAATAAGAACCCTTGGTTGTAGTCGCTAATATTTTCTTGTAATGAGAATAAGACACGTGGTATCTGAAGCTGGAATATTTGGGAACGCGGGTTGGAATATGTCTGTTGGGATCAGGGAAATTCCTGGTGCCGGGTTTTCTCTGACAGTGTGAAGGGCTGCCGTGCATAGCAACAAGAAACAAATCCCTCCAATCAGGTGTGTTAGATGAGACCCGGGTTGGAAAAAACCCTGGTCTGCACCTTTCACACCACCACTTACCGGGGTCCAGCACGGGAAACACCCTTCTATTTTCCTGGGTCATTAGACCTGGGACCAGGACCCTGGTAGATTTCATATCACCACCGAAAACATGGGTCTCATTAAGTGAGAGGACTAAATCAGACACAGGACACCTTCGGCATGCCAGGCGTTGTGCAACTACAACACCCAGCATGCTCTAACAGCATAGACGTAGCTGCCATCTGACAATGCATGATGGGATTTGTAGTTTCAAAAAAACACCTGCAGGCTGTCTATGCTTGTATACATGCAAAAGTGGATATAGACTGTTGCTGAGCTTTCCTGTGTTCCAGGGGGACCTGCACCCTGATATCACATACATTGGGCTGGATCCAGACTTAAGAAGGAGCTGGAAAATAAGAGAGGAAAGTTACTCCTGGGCTAAACCATGTTGATTGCAGGAGAGTCCTATTTCATCTGCTGGAAACAGTATTAGAGTTGAGAGGTGATGTTTCTTATCCCAAGTCTAAATAACAGTGTGATAGTAACGCTGGTCAGTATCTGTGTGCAGTAAGCAATTCAAAGATATATCCCTGCATGCAAAGAATACAATTACCTTGACTCCCCCTGCAATCACCATGGTTTAGCCCAGGAGTAACTCATTTCAAGCACTTACTTAAGTCTGGATCCAGCCCATTGGGGCCTCATTCACAGTGAGGAGCAGAATCATGTTGCATTGCAGATGTTTACAATGTGTAGATCAGTTTAGACTTTGCAGGGATGGGAATAATAGAGTTGTGCAGTGTCTGAGCTTCGTGGATAAGGAATCAGGATTTTCCCTGTATATTTGCAGACACTGGGAACAGTCAGGAGGATCGGCTAGAGAATCCTCCTACCCTGCAGGCTAGCAGTGACTAAGATGCTTGGCTAGTCTGAGGGCGGCTCACGGAATCCAGTGTCTTGCATCACACTAGGACACGTTGAGCTTGGTAGCCCAAGGCCAGCCTCATGTAGGTTGGGTGCTGTTCACGTCCATCTCAATCCTTGCCCTTGGGAGCAAATATAGAGCGTGTACACAGCGGCTGATAACACGGAAAATGCTGACTTCTCTTTCCAAAGAGGAGACGAGTGACGTCGGACGCACCTCCTTGCTAAATAAATAAATATAGAGTCCTGGACTGCAGTAGGTGCCTTCGTGGACTGACTGTCCTGTGCACTGAGAGAGAAAGGGCTAAACAGGTGCAAGGGCTGACCTGAGCACGGCCATGTTGCAATGTGAGGAGCAAATCAACGTAATCGTTCCTTTCCTTGAACATAGGACGTGGATACTGCATAGTTTTGTGTCATCTCTAAAGTAGAGTTGAGCTAGAAAGCATCCCCTCTCAACTCTAATTGTGTTTGCACAGTGGCAGGAGAAAGGTCTGGTTCTACTTGACCTATTGGTCTAATATCAGATCATATCAGATCATAGGGCGGGATCCAGACTTAAGAAGGAGCTTATCTACGTGCCACTTATTTATGCTATCTACGTACCATTTCTGTACGTAGATTGCGCGGTCTTTACACGCATGCGTAGTAGCTCAATTCTTAAAACAACGTATGTAAGACGATAACTACGTAACTGTGAATCCGGGCCAAAGAGAGGAAAGTTACTCCTGGGCTAAACCATGTTGATTGGAGGGGAGTCATATTTCATCTGTTGCAAACACTATTAGAGTTGAGTCTCTCTCTCTTCCCCTCTCTCCTTTCCCTCTCTTTCTCTCTCTCTTCCCCTCTCTCCTTTCCCTCTCTTTCTCTCTCTCTTCCCCTCTCTCCTTTCCCTCTCTTTCTCTCTCTCTTCCCCTCTCTCCTTTCCCTCTCTTTCTCTCTCTCTTCCCCTCTCTCCTTTCCCTCTCTTTCTCTCTCTCTTCCCCTCTCTCCTTTCCCTCTCTTTCTCTCTCTCTTCCCCTCTCTCCTTTCCCTCTCTTTCTCTCTCTCTTCCCCTCTCTCCTTTCCCTCTCTTTCTCTCTCTCTTCCCCTCTCTCCTTTCCCTCTCTTTCTCTCTCTCTTCCCCTCTCTCCTTTCCCTCTCTTTCTCTCTCTCTTCCCCTCTCTCCTTTCCCTCTCTTTCTCTCTCTCTTCCCCTCTCTCCTTTCCCTCTCTTTCTCTCTCTCTTCCCCTCTCTCCTTTCCCTCTCTTTCTCTCTCTCTTCCCCTCTCTCCTTTCCCTCTCTTTCTCTCTCTCTTCCCCTCTCTCCTTTCCCTCTCTTTCTCTCTCTCTTCCCCTCTCTCCTTTCCCTCTCTTTCTCTCTCTCTTCCCCTCTCTCCTTTCCCTCTCTTTCTCTCTCTCTTCCCCTCTCTCCTTTCCCTCTCTTTCTCTCTCTCTTCCCCTCTCTCCTTTCCCTCTCTTTCTCTCTCTCTTCCCCTCTCTCCTTTCCCTCTCTTTCTCTCTCTCTTCCCCTCTCTCCTTTCCCTCTCTTTCTCTCTCTCTTCCCCTCTCTCCTTTCCCTCTCTTTCTCTCTCTCTTCCCCTCTCTCCTTTCCCTCTCTTTCTCTCTCTCTTCCCCTCTCTCCTTTCCCTCTCTTTCTCTCTCTCTTCCCCTCTCTCCTTTCCCTCTCTTTCTCTCTCTCTTCCCCTCTCTCCTTTCCCTCTCTTTCTCTCTCTCTTCCCCTCTCTCCTTTCCCTCTCTTTCTCTCTCTCTTCCCCTCTCTCCTTTCCCTCTCTTTCTCTCTCTCTTCCCCTCTCTCCTTTCCCTCTCTTTCTCTCTCTCTTCCCCTCTCTCCTTTCCCTCTCTTTCTCTCTCTCTTCCCCTCTCTCCTTTCCCTCTCTTTCTCTCTCTCTTCCCCTCTCTCCTTTCCCTCTCTTTCTCTCTCTCTTCCCCTCTCTCCTTTCCCTCTCTTTCTCTCTCTCTTCCCCTCTCTCCTTTCCCTCTCTTTCTCTCTCTCTTCCCCTCTCTCCTTTCCCTCTCTTTCTCTCTCTCTTCCCCTCTCTCCTTTCCCTCTCTTTCTCTCTCTCTTCCCCTCTCTCCTTTCCCTCTCTTTCTCTCTCTCTTCCCCTCTCTCCTTTCCCTCTCTTTCTCTCTCTCTTCCCCTCTCTCCTTTCCCTCTCTTTCTCTCTCTCTTCCCCTCTCTCCTTTCCCTCTCTTTCTCTCTCTCTTCCCCTCTCTCCTTTCCCTCTCTTTCTCTCTCTCTTCCCCTCTCTCCTTTCCCTCTCTTTCTCTCTCTCTTCCCCTCTCTCCTTTCCCTCTCTTTCTCTCTCTCTTCCCCTCTCTCCTTTCCCTCTCTTTCTCTCTCTCTTCCCCTCTCTCCTTTCCCTCTCTTTCTCTCTCTCTTCCCCTCTCTCCTTTCCCTCTCTTTCTCTCTCTCTTCCCCTCTCTCCTTTCCCTCTCTTTCTCTCTCTCTTCCCCTCTCTCCTTTCCCTCTCTTTCTCTCTCTCTTCCCCTCTCTCCTTTCCCTCTCTTTCTCTCTCTCTTCCCCTCTCTCCTTTCCCTCTCTTTCTCTCTCTCTTCCCCTCTCTCCTTTCCCTCTCTTTCTCTCTCTCTTCCCCTCTCTCCTTTCCCTCTCTTTCTCTCTCTCTTCCCCTCTCTCCTTTCCCTCTCTTTCTCTCTCTCTTCCCCTCTCTCCTTTCCCTCTCTTTCTCTCTCTCTTCCCCTCTCTCCTTTCCCTCTCTTTCTCTCTCTCTTCCCCTCTCTCCTTTCCCTCTCTTTCTCTCTCTCTTCCCCTCTCTCCTTTCCCTCTCTTTCTCTCTCTCTTCCCCTCTCTCCTTTCCCTCTCTTTCTCTCTCTCTTCCCCTCTCTCCTTTCCCTCTCTTTCTCTCTCTCTTCCCCTCTCTCCTTTCCCTCTCTTTCTCTCTCACTTCCCCTCTCTCCTAACAGAACATATGAATCAGGTCCTTAGTCTGTAATGTTCTGTGGCGTTCCTGATCCATAGAACTCCTTCATGGTCATATTCTAGCACCTTGGTGTTCTGAGTTGGGTTCGCACAGGGCTCCTGATCGTTATCCGCCTAAACTCTGCTTTCTCTGATTCCCCAGTGAAAATTGTCATCCGAGGGGACAGAAATACTGGAAAGACCACTCTCTGGCATCGGCTGCAGGGGAAGAAGTTTGTGGAGGAGTATATTCCCACTCAGGAGATCCAGGTCACCAGCATACACTGGAACTACAAGAGTAAGAGCTCCCTCGTCTTCCATCAATGCCTCTAGGACCTCTATAAAGGGACATCACTGCTTCTCTCCCTATACAACCAAGCATCTGACCGGCCTTTCTCATGGCTTTCTTACATTGCTTGGCTGCCTTTGTCACGTGACATAATGTCTCCTCAGTAGTTTCCCATTCATAGCCGTATAATTAAACTCTACATTCAGCCTTTGATACTGAGCATCACTGATCTCGTGTAGATATTGTTGTAGATCTTCAGAACTCGCTGCAATAAATCTTTATTTCTTGTGTTTGCAGCCACTGACGACATAGTGAAGGTTGAAGTTTGGGATGTGGTTGATAAAGGTAAGTGCATCTGTTACGATCACAGTAATGACAGGGCAGCTACCGCAGGCGCTGTGAGAGAATACACCCTATTATTAATTCATAATCCCGTGTGTTCATGTCTCTATTCAACAGTCTCTCATCCATACACTGCAGAGAGAAAAAGACACACAATGGGGTAGATCCAGAACTACGTTTGTCCATACACAGTCTCTCATCCATACACAGTCTCTCATCCATACACAGTCTCTCATCCATACACAGTCTCTCATCCATACACAGTCTCTCATCCATACACAGTGAGAAAAAGACAAACAATATCTTTATATTTCAAATATGTAATGATAATAAATACGATTATTCCGTAGACCCCTCTGTTCTTTCCGTGTGTCTCCCCCACCCACTTTTATGTAAATTTTCCAGGACGTATTTCTACGCTGCCCATCCGCACGTATGTACCCAAGTGCGATTCACGTGCCCGTGCCTAAAGCACTTCCGAGCTTATATTCAACGTAACTTACATAAAGTTGCTACGCATGTGCAGTTGATCCGATCCTAAAAATACGCACGCAAATCACCACGATAACGGTGCTCTGAATACGGCCCAGTGACCCCATATTCCGTCCTATATCGTGCGTGTTTAAACTGAGAGCTAACGCACTTTAGCTGAGCTCCCTTAAAGACTCCAAAATAGCTGCTGTGGAACAACCCATCCCCCCCCCCCTCTCAGCTACTGATCCCATTCAAGCTTCCAAACAGAACACACAAAATGGTGGCTGCTCACATCGCTAGACAGCTGCAATTTAACACGAGCCAATTGCCCTTTGTTTTTTGTTTTTTTGGGAAGTCTGCGATGAAACCAGGGTTGCTGGTCTAGAGACTAACCCATTGCAATGGATTTCTCTTTATAACATGTTATTACGTTGGCTGAGGTGTGCAGAAATATAGGTGCACATCCGTCGTGTTAACGCGTCCAATCAGGAACTTAAAAGGCCGCAGGACAACCTGAAACAAAGGGTGCATGTAACTTCAGCTGCCAAGTGATGCCACAACGTCCTGTTTCCGAATGTTGGCAATTCGCTTAGCGGCTGATGAGACCTCGTTAGCAGTCAGTAGTCTACAGTTTATATTGTCTTCTGTTAGAGCGAAACAACTGCGGCTCATAAAAACCATTCTTTCTATAGGTTATTCTCTACTATTTTGTGCTTTGAAAGGGAGAGTTTCCTGAAAGCCAGTAACGATGATAGAAAACCTATAGCATTGTCCTATAGTGGATAACATGGATCCCATCACACAAATAATAACGACCATGTTTATTGAATGCAAATAAAGTCTTTATCCTGCTGTTACTCTCCAGGTAAAGGAAAGAAGAGGGGCGAGAGCACCCTGAAACTGGAAAACGAACCCCAGGAGGTGAGAGGAAATGGCCTGCATTAGCTTCAGGGTTTCCGACTTCCAAAAGCTTCCCTCCGGGAGAGTCGGCAGCTATGTGTTACGTGTGGCAAAAGCTGATTGGCCGTTTAGGTGTCTGTCACGGTCTACAGCAGTGTTTCTCAACCTCCCAACAGTCCATGTTTTCTAGGTTTCCTTAAAGAATCACAAGTGATATAATGAGCAGCACCTGTGGAGCTTTTAAAATGTGTCAGTTAGTAATGGACGCACCTGTGCTCCAGCAGTGACACCTGGAAAAAATGCACTGTTAGGGGGTCCCTGAGGACCGAGGTGGAGAAACACTGCTCTACAACCAATGGCTGGGATGTGTTATTAGAATCTTGGAGGTCGCGTCTGTTGGGGACCTGGGCAGTATTCTGGGTGTGGTGTCAGTTACTGGAGGAGAGTAATATGCTGAAGAATAATTATATCCCGGAATAAGTGCAATCTCAAATGGTCTTATTTCAACAAGATACCCCCCGTTCTGGAGAGGGGAGGGTTAAGGTTAGGTTACTTGATAAAGATGGTTGAGGGTGGGATAGTGTTAGGCTGCAGGACAAGGGTGGTTAGGGTTAGGCTGCAGGACGAAAGTGGTTAGGGTTAGGCTGCAGGACGAAAGTGGTTAGGGTTAGGCTGCAGGATGAGGGTGGTTAGGGTCAGGCCTCAGGGTGGTTAGGGTTAGGCTGCGGGACTAGGATGGTTAGTGTTAGGCTGAGGGATGAGGAGGGTTATGGTCAGGCTGCAGGACGGGGATGGTCATGGTTAAGCTGCGGGACGAGGATGGTTAGTGTTAGGCTGCAGGATGAGGAGGATTAGGGTTAGGCTGCAGGATGAGGAAGGTTAGGCTGCGGGACGAGGATGGTTAGTGTTAGGCGGCAGGATGAGGGTGATTAGGGTCAGGCCACATTAGGATGGTTAGGGTTATGCTGCAGGACGAGGATGGTTAGGATTAGGCTGCAGGATGAGGGTGGTTAGGGTTATGCTGCGGGACGAGGATGGTTAGTGTTAGGCTGCAGGATGAGGAGGGTTATGGTTAGGCTGCAGGATGAGGAGGGTTAGGCTGCGGGACGAGGATGGTTAGTGTTAGGCGGCAGGATGACGGTGATTAGGGTCAGGCCACATTAAGATGGTTAGGGTTATGCTGCGGGACGAGAATGGTTAGTGTTAGGCAGCAGGATGAGGATGGTTAGTGTTAGGCTGTGGGACACGGATGGTTAGGTTTAGGCTGCAGGATGAGGAGGGTTAGGGTTAGGCTGCAGGATGAGGAGTGTTAGGCTGCGGGACGAGGATGGTTAGTGCTAGGCGGCAGGATGAGGGTGATTAGGGTTAGGCCACATTAGGATGGTTAGAGTTATGCTGCGGGACGAGAATGGTTAGTGTTAGGCTGCAGGATGAGGAGGGTTAGGCTGCAGGATGAGGATGGTTAGTGTTAGGCTGTGGGACGCGGATGGTTAGGGTTAGGCTGCGGGATGAGGAGGGTTAGGGTTAGGCCACATAAGGATGGTTAGGGTCAGGCTGCGGGATGAGGATGGTTAGGAGAGGATTAATGTTAGGCTGCAGAGAGAAGAGGGCTAGTGAGGGGAGGGTTAAGGTTAGATTGCAGGAAGGGGACGGTGCCAGGAAACTTACCTGTTGCTGTCTCTTTGGGAACGATGTCTTTGTGCTGCTAACAGCCGTAAACTGGTGTCAGTCAGCGCGTCATTGCTGCAAGGTGAACATTAGCATTACTTTACTCTGCAGCCCCTGATATAATGCTGTCAGCCAAGGGCGGTACAGCCTTATGGTTGTATATTTATGTTTAAGTCCCCCATCCCTTGTGTATAATACTTCCAATGCCACCAACCAAGGCCTGACATAGCCTTATATTCATTGCCCCCGTCCCATATGTCTAATGACCTATATAAGAGGTTTGGACGTGTTGCGTTTGAAATGCTTCTGTGACATAAGCCATCAGCGAGAGGTCATGGGACACTGAGGAGTGGCGGCTTATAACCTCACTCTGTTATATGGTTTGAGCGAATGTTTAGCGTTAACCAGCTCTCAATGTGTCCTCAGGGAGACGGCGACTTGGCTCTGGATGCAGAGTTCCTGGACGTCTACAAGAACTGCAATGGAGTCATCATGATGTTTGACATCACTAAGCAGTGGTATGTAGCTGCTTACTAACCGCGGACCGCTTTTACACACTGGGCATGCTCAGAGGGGCATGAAGATCCGTGCTGGCCAATCAGAACACTTTCCGCCTTAGCCAGCAAATGGCCGTTCCCCCTTAGTTTACTGAAGAGGCCTTTCGGGTTTTTAGAAGTTCCCTGAGCTGGATGTCCAGTTGTTAGGGTAGACTTGGCCATACATAGTCCATCAGTGATGTTCTGTGGTTTGTAAGCAGGAAAATCAAAAGTCTAGATTTATTATTCATATTTTTGTTTATTTATGAGGCGCCAGAAAGGGTCCGCAGCACCGTACAGATAATATACAAGCACAGACATAACATGTATATGAAGTAAACATAAATACGGCGTACAGGGAGGTACAAGTGATGACAGCAAGACAAAAATACAAAACAGTTCCAGTGTCAAGGCACAGGGGGCAGACAAGAGCTTACTCTCTACAAGATAGGCATCCGCCCTAATTTGTGTGTCATGTACAGTGTCCCCGCCCCTTCCTGCTGGCCGGACGCCTCTCATTGGTAGTCTCGGTTAGTTACAGGTATGTCAATGGGGAAGTATTCCAGCGGTCTCTATTATTCGCTATTATCCCCGTTGCCAACACTAGAGCTGATCTAGAGGTAATTGCGGACAGGGATTGTGGCTGTAGTGTGTGCGTCATAGTGCATCTGGATGCAACTCCGTGACCACATACACTGCGAAAGGTCATTACACCGTAATATATAGAATAAATAAATTTCATGAATAGTGAGACTTATTATTATTATTAACGCTTATTTATTAGGGGCATTAGATATTCACATCAGTCCATGCCTCTATTGGAGCTACACACTAAGGTCCCCAACATACAATATTCATACGCACACCCAGACGAGGGTTAATTTAGTCATCAGCCAATTAATCTACCAGCATATGTTTTTGGAGTGTGGGAGGAGACCCACGCAGACACGGGGAGAACATACACACTTCACACAGATAAGGCCTAGTCCGGGAATCGAACTCATGACCTCAGCGCTGAGAGACACAATGCTATTCACTGAGACACCACACTGCCCACGGTGGGAAACACACCTTTATTCATTCATGCGTCTTATCTTCCACAGTACCTCGGAAATCCAGGATCATCAGATGGAATGTCTGACCGGTTCCATCAACACCACCGCGGATCTCCGAGTCAGCATTTGGTACGGAGAACAGGATTTCGGCTTCCCTGATTCGTATTTCTCATACACTGCTGACCCCAACATCACATCGGCCAGCCCAGCCAAGAGCTTCTACAGGTACATAGCACCGGGGTGAGCTGGGCACAGGAATGCAAGTTTGGTCCCCTGTCTCCTGATCTGGGCCACTACCTACGATAGCAAGGAGGTGGGGCCTGAGTTTGGATGGGCGGGGTTGGGGCGGAGCAGGGCGGGACCGCTGTCTGATAGAAGCCTCTAGAGGCTGACCACTTAAAACAGCACTTGGCGCTAAATGTATACGTGATAAGCTCAGCCCATCTACACAGACTGGTATAATTGAATGGCCAGATGTGCCAATCCTTTCGTTCTATACGTTGATGGTCGTCCATCGGGTTTACCATATACAGTGTGTTTTACAACCATTTCAGCCTAAAATTAAATAACGTTCTATCCAAAAACATTTACAGCTTTGGTTTAATGTCCGTCGTTTATTGAACGGATCCACTTTTAGCATTTTAAAATTATTCAGGTTTTGTTTTTTTTATTGATCTGTCAATGTTGAATCTCGCATCTAGCGGTGGGCGACTGATATTGGTGTATGGTCAAAACCTGGATGTAGTACAAGCACCGAAGATCCGGGTTACCGTGTCACCAGCAGAGAGGAGACGGAGGCGCGGTCTTGGCCGAAAGCGACGCATCGTCCCGGAGACGGAATGCCCCGAAGGGTCTCTCTGCAGCG
>WWET01003553.1:152511-167295 GCA_011038615.1 Limnodynastes dumerilii | reverse complement strand
AAGGGTCACACGTGGGGTAAGGGAGGTGAGGGTTAGGGTAATGGAAGGGGAGGGTTAGGGTTAGAATTAGGGGAAGGGTTGGAGTAGTTTACAGCCTTACCTTTCGGAGCACCGTGTTCAGTGCTTCGTGGATCGATTGCTATGCCTCATCAAGGCATATGCAATCGAAATCCCAGCCAGTTCAAAATAGGGACGTTCTTTCCGGGGACCCACACCCGTAGAACGCTATGTAGCATGATGGCGCTATATAAAACCTGCTAATAAATAACTATTGACGCACGCAAAGTGTGTAAGTGGCCTCAATGGACTGGAGGGCACATGAGCCCTCCAGATGTTACGTTATATTTACTAACGTAGTTTCCATTGTACGGAACAAAGTTCCCTACAATGGAGTTTAAATAAAAAATGGCTGTGCTTCCCCTCTGCAAAGGTGGGAGGGGGAAAACATAAAAATTTTACATTGTACGCACGGATCAGAAGTCAGATGGATCGCTGATCCGTAAGTGTGACTTAAGGATGCCTTATTGCAGTGTAAGTCACACTACTTACGAACGAGAGAGGGGAGTGACAGGAGGAGTTCACTCCCCACTCTCATGTGGAATTAAACACCCCCACGCGTACGGAAAACTATATACTATAGTCTAAACCACGGGGGCCAGATTTACTAAGCTGTGGGTTTGGAAAAGTAAAGATGTTGCCCATAGCAAACAATCAGATTTTAGCTGACATTCTGTAGTATGTAA
The DNA here is from genome assembly GCA_011038615.1 of Limnodynastes dumerilii. Classification (NCBI taxonomy): domain Eukaryota; kingdom Metazoa; phylum Chordata; class Amphibia; order Anura; family Limnodynastidae; genus Limnodynastes; species Limnodynastes dumerilii. The sequence continues at coordinate 166,552 of WWET01003553.1, read as the reverse complement.
AAAGAAAGTGAGAGCTAGAATCTGATTGGTTGCTATAGGAAACATCTCCACTTTTCCAAACCCGCAGCTTAGTAAATCTGGCCTCAGGTGTATCAAATAATTTATTATTTGTTTAGTCTCTTCTTCTTACACAGAAAATGACCAAACAATAATGGGAAAAACATTTCTGTTGCATTTTCTTTTTTTTATTTGATCATTGCTTTTGTTTTATTTATTTTTGTACTCTGAGTTAAGCTACAAACAATAGGGATAAGATGCATTTTTCCTCTGATCTAATTTCTTTTTTATTTACCTGATGGTGACTATTTTCCATCAACTCTACAGTTTACAGAATTAAGAATTTTTTTTTATTGTTATTGTTGTGATTAAGTAAATCAAATCCCCATTTTAAAAGTGGGGTCTTTTTATATCTGGTGGACACAACACCCTTTTAAAAGGTATGACTACTTCTTTTGGTTCTGAATTAGTTTACAGTATATTTTTGAGTCTTATTGTTTTGTATAAACCTTAAAGCCCTGTATAACGCACATATATGTAATCTGAATATATGAAGTGGAGTCATTGCACTATCAATCACTATCCACCATTATAGGTTCTGAGGTTGACATGCCTATTGGTGTGCCCATAAATTTATTGTAACTCTCAATAAGACACTAAGGGGGAAGGCTACTAATTCATGTATTAATGGACTGAAGGGCATTATTATTCAGGGATGGGCACCTGTAAAACACAGTGTGATTCATAAATAACAGGCTCAGTTTGCCCTAGAAGGTAGATGCTGGGACTTTTAGTTCTGTTTCGGTAAAGTCTCAGGCCTTAAACTGTCAGGGTCCAGAACATAAAGCCATGTAACCTATATAATCCGTCTAAACTGACATGTAATGAATGTAGTCTCAGACTGATAAATATAAAGCTCTTTACCTAGCAATTTAAGAACTGTTAAGGCCTGTTTTTACAATTCACAGTGTCTGTGAAGGACTGAATCCAGACTTTATAACAAAATAGGGCATTTCCAGTCATTAGGATGGAGAAAGCTTGTACTATTTTTTCCTTTTTCATGCAACGTGTTGTAGATGGTGCAGCGGGCACGAGTGCTAGTGGAGGACTGGCAATTGTACAGTATAGGCGTGGCCTCCCCATCCTGCTCTATTCAGACGTTCCATGAGGAAGGACCGGAAATCCTAAGATAGGGGCCTCAGATCCCCCTTGGCACAGGGTTTGGAGCTCTGGACGTAGCTTCGAGGATATCTTGATCCAGTCCAAAGTTATTCATAATGAGCCGTATTCAGAGATCTGTTTTTTTTAATGTATGCAGTTATACGCACGGCCGAAGCAAGAAAACACCCACCAACAACACTGACACTTCCCTCTCCCGGACGTGCTGTCGGTGACTTACGAGTCCCTAGACCACTCTGTTCTTTACGTGTGCACCTACATGCGCATATTTGCTCCGTCCGTGCGATAACCGCACCTCCGCGCGTTCATTTAAATGCCTTCCCCCACCCACTTTTATGTAAATTTTCCCGTATGTCTGATATCTGTTTGTATGTCCCCAAGTGCAATTCGCATGTATGTCAATTAGGCACTTACGTGCGTATAGTTTACGCAAAGTGTGTAAATAAAGTTACTAAACATGTGCAGTTGATCTGATCCTAAAAATACGCAGGCAACTCCCCTTGAAAATGTATCTCTGAATATGGCCCTGTGTCCGTTACAAGACCAATAAACCTACAACACACCCCTATAGCCATTCTAAGTCAGTTTACCATAACAAGAAACCTTAACATCCTTATGATATATGATTCATGGAAGGCTCTGACATACAGCTACAAACATATCTGCATATCAGTCTGAACTCTTACACAAGACCTGGAAACTGCCAGTCACAATGATCAAGCATAGGGCCGATGGTCTGATATTGTAAAGGAGGTGGCTGCTGAAGTAAAAGTTACGTTTTTTAAATGTTCAGCTGGATTGTTCCTTTTCGCTTGTCTCCGTTTCAAATGTCAGCCATTTTAGATTTTATTTTATGAATGGGTAAGTATACTGATCAGCATACTCACCCATTTATGTTAGCTGGCCCCGCCGAAGACCCGCTGCTGACAGCTCCGTAGAGGTGAGTAACCTGTCCAGGGACTTATAGTGTTGAGGTCCGGGGGCTTATAGGGTTGGGGGGGGGGGGGGGTTAGGCAGTTAGGAAGGGAGGGTTAGGGTTATTGCCATAGAAAGGGAAGGTTAGACTCAGGCTGCAAGGATGGGGGTCTTAGGGTAAGGCTATAGAGAAGGATGTATTAGTGTCAGGCTACGGAGAAGGGAGGGTTACGGTCAGACTGCGGGGAAGAGAGGGTTAAGTCAGGCTGCGGGGAAGGGGGGTTAGGGTTAGGACCATAGAAGGGGAGGGTTAGGGTCAGGTTGCAGGGAGGGAGGTCTTAGGGTTAGGCTATAGAGAAGGATGTATTAGTGTCAGGCTAGGGAGAAGGGAAGGTTAGGGTCAGGCTGCGGGGAAGGGAGAGTTAGGGTTAGGGTCATGGAAGGGGAAGGTTAGTTTTTAAGCTTACCTATCGGAGCACCGTGTTCGTGCTCCAGGGATCAATTGCTATGCCTCATTGAGGCATAAGCAATCAATATCCCAGCAAGTTTGAAACTGGCTGGGAAAACACGGTCCCATCGAAATATTGCCATTCTTAGCAGGGACCCACACCTCTTTTTTAGCTACAGTTAAACATACATACTATACCACTGGAGTGCTGTTTTTGCTATATTACATATAAAAACTGTGGGAAGGAAGAATCATCTGTATTTATTACGCAAAAAACTTAAGATATAAAGAATATGAGTGCATCCAGATATTTTCTTTATTTAAGAGTTGATAGCTGGCTGCACCATTATTATTTCCTTTGTTGCTGAACACTATCCTGTTACTGCACACTATCCTGAAGATCCATCCTTTTAGTTTGATTGCAATTCTTTGAAGACTTAGCTTCATCAACAAATACACAGAAGTGATTATTTATTGAATTTATTTATTTACTTTTCATCTGTATTCATCTCTATCTATTTATTTAATTTTATTTTAATCTTTATTCAGTCAATGCAATTGTAAATCTGTTATTGAACAACATTCCTCACTTTACACATATGGTAGAAAGAAGAAGCGCCATCTGACCTCTATACCGTTTATCTTCCTATATGTGAGAATTTTTTAAGTGCTCTGTGGTTTTTGAACTTGTGTCGGGGAGTTTCTGGAGGTTGGGAAAGCAGCTTCTGATAAGAAGCACTGACCAGTTGGGTTGACCTGTTACTCATTTCTGTTAATTGTGCTTGTAAGTGTAAGAACCTTCAAACACATGCAATTTAGGATAGCAATGTTGGTAACTGACACTTTTCAAGTTGCTACTGATAAAACTGTATTGAGTCTGTAATGATGTTTAAACCATTATGAATGATGAATGATCTATTAATTTTAGATCTATGGAGATGTTGTCCATGGCAATCAATCAGATTCTAGCTAACATTCTCAAGTATACAATAGGAAAATAAGAGCAAGAATCTAATTGGTTACTATGGGCAACATGTCCACTTTTCCTTTTCCGTGGCTTAGTAAATCTAGCCCTAATCTTATATACATTGGTTTATTTTTCACTTTTTTTAAAATAAACAGACAGATTAAGTTAGAAACATAAAGTCTCTTTAGAAAGATGTCTTCCCCAGTATATTTACCTAGAATATATATATATAAAACAAAATTAATTTGGAACAGTCATTTGTATCTCTTACACGCTCATTATTTTCCACACAATCGTGTACGCTTGAGAACTATGGGGTAGATCCAGATTTACGTCCGTCTTCCATAGACGGACGTAATTCAATGAACAATAGCTACTGCGCATGCGTAGTAGCTATTGTACGTAATCTGCGTATCGTTTCGATACGTAGATTGCGTATATGCGGTCTAAAAGAATATGAAACGATACGCAGATTACATACAATAGCTACTACGCATGCGCGGTAGCTATTGTTCATTGAATTACGTCCGTCAATGGAAGACAGACGTAGTTCTGGATCCGGCCCTATGTTGGATGCTATACAGAGCTCTTTAAAACTTATATAGATAGATTAGTCTAGCTTGCTAATGTTTGAATCCCGTTAGCCTGTACAAATAAATTAAGACAACGACATTCATCTCTATATAAAATTGATCAAGTGAGGCTAATATGCAACTAATCTATGTCTGGTGCATCAAGCATTATTTAAAGATCTGCATGAAAATATGCACGCATGCATGCACACTATTTAAATTCTTCCTTTTGGACCTATGTAGCTCACACAATAAGTGATCTGTCTGTTGTGAACGTAGATTTTGATTTATATTATAAAAATGACATGTCAGATATGGATGGGGAAAGAGCAGACCCTAGCTGGCCCTACACTTACTGGTGCCAGCCCAACTTCAGCCATGTTGTGGTTAAGTTGCTGGTGCAGCTTGTGGTGGAAAAGTTGTATCATTCCACCAAGCAATTATCGGCTGGAAAATACTCCTGCGTATGGGATGAGATCACAGATACAATCAACACCATAGTCGCCATCTGTAGGAGCTTGAATGAAATTCAGAAAAGGTATGTATTCTAAACTATCAGAAACGCTGAACAGCAACAGTGTAACTGATGTCATCTATTATATAAAACACTGCCCCCTAGCGACCAAATGGTCACTAGGAGCAGCACCGCAGAAGAAGAGGAGCGTGTCCCCACCGTGGCAAGTCCAGAAAGAGGAGCCTGTCCCCACCGTGGCAAGTCCAGAAGAGCCCAGAGAACCGGACGAGTGACTCCAATCAACGGGAACCCGGACTCCAATCAAGTGCAGAAGTTTCAGCACATCCAGCACCGCTTCCCCAGAGAGATGCCAGCAAACGGTGAGGGCCCAAAACTTTTATTCTTTTATAACACCACACACTGCGTCCACACACTTAGGATAGGAGATGGTGACCACCGGAGGTAAGTGCACACATTAGGGAACATAATTACTCAGGGAAAATTTATTTTTTACATGCACACTTACTGTAATGTGTTAATGAATGTTTGGTGCACACTGTCTTTTTTTTACACACACTACACACAGCGCTGCATTGTTAGAAGCCTTATCATGCTGACGCTATTATTACTACAAGGCTAAGCAATGCTATCAGCACAGCATGGCTAAGGCTTTCAACCATGCAGCACTTGCTTTTTTCACACATAAAAACACATGTCAAGTATATTATATACTGCTTTTACATCACCACCCTGCAATAACCTGAAATTTTCAACCCGGGTTATTGCAGGGTGATTAGTGGTAAATAAAATAAAAAATACTTAAAACGCTGCAGGGTAGACCTGGGAAATTCCAAGTCTCAAGATACTTATAGAATAATAAACATTTGTTAGGAATGTGTAAATAAATGCTGTTTGTTTGTATTTGACCATCCATTTAAAACAAAAAATACAGACTACACATGTACAGGAAGAGTAGACTTTATAAGTCAATATATGCCTTAGTTTTTGGATTTAAAAAACAACAAAAAAACTGTCACTGACTGTGACTGTACATTGTAGTACAACTAAGCACACTCACTCTGCAGTTATTTATTAGACGAAATTTCTGAAAGAAAAAGTCTGCGCCTGTACCTGTTGTTAAGATGTGGATGAACCCTTTTTCTATTTTTCTCTGGTATAATATAATATGGCCTGAGTCTTGGGTACTGAGAGTCTTTCCTCATGAAGGCATCTTCCCAGGAATTAGGTCAATCAATTTTTGATGTGGATGTAGTATCTCAGCAGCTTGCTTGCTGAAGACATCCAGATAGTAAAGATACTAAAGAGGGATGTTGGGAGACTCAGAGGTGGAGGCAATGGGGAAGGACTTTTTGGAGGTATATATCAAAGTAGGTAGCACTCCAGACCATGATTGGAGCGACCCCTAATCAAGACGAGGGATATGTTGTTGAAACAGGGGAACCAAAGTACCAGAGGACTCTGGTTTTTGGTAACACAAGGAAATAAATGTTTGCAAAATAGAGGACCCCATCTTAGAGAGTCACAGACTGGGATTAAAATTCATCTATAGCTATAATGTACATGGGAGGATTTACAGGGCAGACAGATGGCTCATGTCTTCATTAGACTGCCCGATATTTGTGCCACTGTATGCCTCCAGTCCTCCTTTGTGACCCTTTATGCCTAAAGTCCTCCTTCATGCCCCTGTAAGCGATCTTTCCTCCCCCTGTATGATTCCAGTCTTTATTTGTGCTTCTGAATACCTACAGTCGTCCTTTCTCCCCCTATACTCTTCCAGACTTCTTTTCTCTCCCTGTATGACTCCAGTCCTTCTTGTGCCTCTGTATGTTAGTCCTTTGTGGCCTATAATGGCCAGGGCTGTCTTATCCATTGGGTACAAAGGGCAACTACCCAGAACCTCAACGAGTCAAGGAGCCCTTGAGCACTGAAGAGCCTGGTCCTAACATTTTCGGTCTGTCTACAGTCAGCAGTGGACACGGGGGAGCCGAGGAAATCCGCAATCTAAAATCCTCCACCCCTTCTTACAAAGGGACTGCTTTATTTGCTGTGCAGTCCCATTAATCAGCATAATACTGATGTGACCTGTTAAATTGGCATAATGCTGACTGATGGATGCACTCACCAAATGAAGCAATCCCTTTGCAAGAGGGGTAGAAAGATTTTCTTACTGCAGAGAGAGAGAGTGGATCGCCGACAGAAGGGTCATAAAGATGGGATGGAAGCAAGGAAGGAGCAGAATGAAAGACTGGATGGGCACACACACACAGGGACATACACTGTCTCTGGGCACACACATAGAGGGACAGACACAAAAAGGAGAGCCATTACTAGGGGATATACTTTGGACATATACAGACATACTGTAGGAACACTATTGTGGGGTCTCATCCTGTGCTGCTCCTGCTGTTTGTATGGTGTTGCTTTCTAGAAGTGAAATTTTACTTCTTGTACTTCAGCTAAACAAGATTTAATGTCAGCTTATAATAATTATAAATTGTGATTGCTTTAGGACAGAATTATTTTAATTACACAAAAATTGAAAGAATTGTGGTAGTGAACTTGAAAGTAGTGTGGTAGTAAAGAAAAGGATGATGGGCCGGATCCAGACCTATGGGCCGCAGACTTTCTCGTAATGCTGCTTCCCCCGTCCCGATCCCTAATTTAAATGCCTATCTCCGCCTATATTGTGGAGATACGGCAAACGTAAAAGGGGGGACAACCCCTTTTACATAACACCCAGCGTACATAATGTATGTTATGTACGCCGGGCACTACGCTAGCATAAGAAGGTTGTGCACAATCGCCATGCGTAATTCCCCTGTCAGCAAGGCATCCTTTCCTTGTACTTCTTACACAGGTGTAATAGGACACGAGGGCATGAATATAAACTGGAGGGTGGTAGATTCAAAGGAAATGTGCGGAAAATTTACTTCACTGAAAGGGTGATAGATAAGAGGAATATTCTCCCATCTGAGGTGGTTGAGGCCAATACAGTAGAACAATTTAAACATGCTTGGGATAAATATAAGGGTATCCTAAATTGTAAACCAAATTGAGGGTAAATAGGGTCTAGGTCAGTATAGTTTTAAATAAACAAATAGGCAGACTGGATGGGCCATGTGGCTCTTATCTGCCGTCACTTTCTATGTTTCTTTGTTTCTATGTCTTCTCCCTTTCCTGTGCCTCTTATTTCTGCCGGAAGTCACGTGGTGCGGTACAGGTAATACGGGGCTCCTACGGGAGCCCTGTAGAACCAAATCAGTTTGCAGAATGGCAGTGCCATTCACAGTTACAGGTTTGGTCCTACAGGGCTCCCGTAGGAGCCCTGTATTACCTGTACTGTGCAGTGTAAAGCCCTGCCGCATATACAGCGGCACAGGCTTTACAAAAAAACAAAAACACAACTTTGTCCCGAGAGTCTGAAGTTGTGAGGCAGGCGGGACAGTTGGGAGGTCTGCCTAATGTCTCGTCAGCGTCATTTGCATACAGGAATTCAGTTCCTGTTATCGATGTAGAGGCACAATACCTCAGTCTTCAAGAAAAGGACAGAAAAATGTCAGAGAAAGATATTACAGACAGATGAAAGTGGGTTTGCTGTTCTGTATAACTGCTGTGATGGCTGATAGCAGGAACCCCTCCGCAGCTACTATCACCGGCACTGCATCGCGTTGTCCCTGCTTTTAACATAGTGGTGGTCCACATAGTTAGATGGCACCGCAAAAAAAATGCTTTTGGGCCTCATGTGGCCCACAGACCCCAAGTTTGACACGTTTGTTATAGGGTATTTTTGTAAATCCATAATGTGCAGATTTATGAAGTATATGTAACTTTTAGATTTATACTCAAATTCAATAATTGTTCCCAAGTTTCTGTTAACATTTAGATTTTGTTCTTTCCAGATCTGAGTGTCATGGATATGTTGGTATCAATCCTGCATAACGACAAGGCTTAATGACCTTTTTATTTCTTTAAATTATATTTCATACATTTTACATATTTTTACTGTGATAAAACACAGTTTTATGTATTCTTAACCTGAGAAGATGGCAATTCAGTCAGCCAACAAATTTACAGATGACTCTGATGACATTGGTAGTCCTACCTGCTCCCAAATAGAAAGTCTGTGTGCAATGACACGCCAAACTAGCATTTCCCTAAAAACCTTGCAAGAGAACTTTTTATTAGAAGCTGAGGGGACTGTGACTGCATGTTTTGCAATGAATCTTTCAAATAAAATGAAGAATTGGTAAAACATGTTTTCATAAACTGTAAACCAACGCTATGTGAGCCAAATGTTCTCTGTGTGGAGGCAGAATACCTCAGTACTCAAGAAAAGGACAGAAAAATGACACAGAAAGATATCACAGATAACAATGAAGGGTCAGATTGTGAGGTGTGTGGCCAGAATTTTCTTGACTCCTCTGATCTGGAAACCCATATGAAGATGCACAAATATTCCTTTACATATTCCTGTGATATTTGTTTCCATCGATATAAAGAGCCATGGTTTCTAAAAAATCATAAAAGGACTCAACTTGACAGATCTGGAGCGAAAAACAAACCATAACCAACTTTTGCAAAACCAGTTACAATAAACGATGTTGTGCAAGAACATATGCCCAGAAATGTGATATCAACCTATAAAATGTGCACAGTCTGTGGATTCTTCTTCCCTGACAAAGATTCCTTGATGAATCACCTCAAAATACCCATAAAAGCTTTCTCTGCCAAAGATGAACCTATAAATTCACCATTATCCTTCAATGAAGCTACAACAGATGTTACAATACCCCAAAAATGTATTAGGGAACTTGACCCAGTCATCACTTACCAGGCTTAGCAATTAGCAATCAAAGGTAAAGTTGCACAATGTCATAGTCAGTTGAAGAAGCCTAAAGTAAATACGGAAACTGATTCTTCTGACAAGGAAAAATTCATGGATGTTTGCAAAGCAAGAAACACTAGTCAGTCTGCACATGCAGATGTGACTGTTAAGCTTGCAGATGCTGAAGTGCCAGCTTTTTCACATGATCCAAACAATCCCAAAAAATTAGTATATAAGTAAAATAAGTCCACTTTCTGTAACGACTGTGGAAAATTATTAAAAAACTTAAGAGCACTTTCCATACACTCTTGTGTGCACAAGAAGGATAGAAGTGACTCTAACTCTTCTACTGTGAGTAGTACCTGTGAAGGGCGGATGCCTATGAGACCATGCAACACTCCAATCTGGAATATCATGACACACATGAAATGCAGGATGACTGTGAAACTGATGCCACAAAAAGGAGAAGCAGTACCAGCTGGTAAGAATGCAACATAAAATAATCTGGGTTAAAATGAATATTATAACATTATTGGATTAGTATTTCAGATTTGCTCCAAATTTGTTAATAAATCTCTATACCATAACTTTTATGCAATATAATGTCATGTTACGTAATGCACTAAATCTCAGTGCATGTTATATGCACTTTTTAATAAACGAGAGAGAAAAATGACTATAAAACCTAATTATTGCCTTTCTGGATTTCCATTTGACAAATTTATTTTCACTTTTTACATGTTAACACATTATGATGAATACAGCACTCTCTAGTGGCGTGTTGGTTGTTTTTATTCTTTTCTTAATTCTGTTACATTTTTCCAGTCCCTCTTAAGCATGCTATAACTGTACTTTTAAACATAAACCCCTCCCACTCGTGACCGCAATCCACCCCACACGGTACTTGTTGGGGTGGAAAAAAATATTAAAATGCTGGATCATGTGGATTGTTGCGCTCATAACATGCAGAACATGAGTGGCTGGGAAAAGCCCACTTATCTGGAGTCTGAGGACCGTATTCAGAGATCCGTGTCCAGATCGGGCCGCAAATATACGCACGCACAGTGCATGCCAAACCCCTCACATCCATGACACTCCCCTCTCTTGGCTTTGCTCTCAGAGACTTACGCCTCCATAGACCACCTGTAACTTTCCGTGTGCAGTCCCGTGCGTATATGTCCTCCATCTGTGCGTATCTTAATAATCGCACCCACTTTCCTTCATTTAAATGCCCCCCCCACCCATTTTTATTTAAATTCCCCCGTGTGTATTTTTACGTCACAGATCCGACGTATGTACCAACATGCAATTCACAAGTCCGTCCGTGAGGCACTTCCGCGCGTATAGACTACGTGAACTACGTAAAAAAAAGTTACTACGCATGCGCAGTTTAAACGTTCCTAAAAATGCGCATGGAACAGGCCGTGAAAACGGATCTCTGAATACGGCCCTGAATCTGGTGCATAAATATCCCACAATTTACAGTTCCCACACAGTTGACTTTCATTAAACCAAGGTGGAATTAGGAATGATTCACAATGAAACATTCATTCATCATCTTCTGTTACTTTGTTTTTCAGTTGCACTGTTAACAATGTTCCTTATTGATTGTACACTTTTAATATCCTTCAGGATGGTAAAGAACTCTTGATACTGAAATGGTATTGTGCTTCCTTTATCCACAGTACAACATGCCCCTTTTAATCGACGACAGTCCAAGAGGCTATTGGACTCTATGCAGAGTTGTAACTCCATAATCAAGGAGTTTTAAAGGGTAATTTGAATTTCTTGTGAATACACGTCTGGCTTTCCCATATCTGTTAGACTTAAATTTATATGGCCTTATCTGAGTGGAGTTTGTATGTTCTCACTATATCTGCATGGGTTTCCTCTGGGTGCTCTGAATTCCTCCCACAATGCTAGTAGGTTAAGTGACTACTGAATAAAATTAACCCTAGTTTGTGTCTGGGTGTTAGGAAATTTAGACTGTGGCAAGGGACTGATGTGAATGGTAACTTAAACATTGTAGAGCGCTATGTAGTATGATGGCGCTATAAAAAAACCTGTTAATAAATACCTATGTATTTTGTCATTTGTCCATTTGTTTTGTTTCAGGATTTGTGAAGGACACTCAAGCTAATTTAATGATAATTGAAGTCATCTGTGATCATCTGAATCATCTCCTTAAATTGTTCCAGCAAATTTCACTAAAATTAGTTTTACTTTTTAGTTTTGTAAATTATATGCCATTGGCGTATATAGTATAGTCTAAACTCCAGGAGCATCGAATAATTGATTTTTTGTTTACTCTCTTGAACTTATACAGAAAATGACCAAACAATAATAGGAAACACACTTCCGTTGCATTTTATTTTTCATTTGATCATTGCTTTTGTTTTATTTATTTTTCTCCATTTCTGTTAAGCTGTAAACCAAAGGAATAAGATACATTTTTCCTCAGACTTTATTCCTTTTTTTCCTTATTTATTTTCCATTAATTCTATATGTTACAGAATGAAGAATTTATTTTATTGTTATTGTTGTGCTTAAAGACATCAAATCCCCATTTTAATAGTGGGGTCTTTATATATCTGGTTTACATTACATCTTTTATAAAGGCATGAATACTCCGTTTGGTTTTGTATTAATTTACAGTATGTAAAATATTGTAATATTTTTTATTCTTATTGTTTAGTATAAACCTTAAAGCCCTGTATAACACACATATATGTAATCTGAATATATGACGTGCAGTAATTGCACTATCAATCACTATGCATTATTATAAGTTCTGAGGTAGTATTACATTCCACGGTGTTGACATGCTTATTGGTGTACCCATAGAATTACTTCTACTTCTGCATATGAGATTAAGGGTGAGGTTTCTATTTCATGTATTAACTTCAGAATTTGCACTAATTTTTACCACTAGGGACCGGATTCACACTTAAGTGTGAAATCCGTAGGTGTCAATAATACGCCTCAGCTGCTTAGGTGTGAATCAGGGCCTTGAACTGTAACCTCTTGTGCCTTATTCAGGGATGGGCACCTGTAAAACACAGTGTGTTTCATAAATACCAGGCTCAGTTTGCCCTAGCAGGTAGATACTGGGGCTTTTAGTTCTGTTCGCTAAAGTCTCAGGCCTTAAACTGTCAGGGTCCAGAACATAAAGCCATGTAACTTATATAATCTCGTCTACACTGACACGTGATAAATGCAGTCTCACAGCGATAGATATAACAGGGTTGCTGATTCTTCATAATCCCTAGTGTTACTAGGGATGGGCAATACTTGATGACACAATTTTGGTCATCAAGCCCCGCTCACCACCTGAAACACTGAATTACGGCAGTGATACAAAGAGGTGGGGCTTAATTACTCAATTTGCATAAATTGCATCATTAAGACTCGCCCCTGTACCTGCCTCTATCTCGATTGGGAAAGACGGCAACCCTGAGATCTAATGCTCTGTATCAAGCAGTATGAGAACTGTTTCGCCTTGTTTTTACAATTCACAGAGCCTGTCATCTGTTTTTGTGTTATTTTTTCCTATGGAAGAGCAACTAATAACCAGTGAGGCTGATCCAGAGTGAGGAGCAAAAAAGTGTAAATCTGAATCCAGACAAACCAGGTTGCAATGTGAGGGCTGCAAATTTATTTAGTTTTTTTTTTTCCATGCAGGGAAAATGCTGTCTTATTTTCCACAAATATTGAACAGTCATTAAGAGTTGAGCTGCAAAACATCCTTTCTAAACTCATTCTGTTTTCCCAATTTGAATCTCATCCCCCTTGCAGTTCAACATGGTTTTGCCAAGGAGCAGATTTGCTAATTTTCTTGCTTTTACTTCCATTTCTGGATCAGACCCAGTGTGAATATGTAATACCCCAGAATCGGGGCTATTCTGAGTAGTGCAGGATGAAGGTGGGGAGGATTGTGAGGCGGCGCGCGAGTGGTTACTTAGCAACCACCAGCTGAAGACGCACTAGGCAGCGCAAAGGAGTGCTGGATGGTTCGGTTGAGGCGCAAGAAAAGTCAGTTGGTCTGTGAGAAAAGAGCGGGAAAAAGGCTGTTGGAGGCAGTGTGTGAGGGGAGCAGCTGAAAAGCAGTCGTGTGAGGAGAGGTGAAGAGAGCAGATCTGTGAGAGGGATTGGGAAAAGACGCAGAGCTGACAGGCAGCAGTGAGATAGAGATCGGGAGACAGACAATGGAGAAATAGAGGAGAGAGGGAGAGAAACTGACAAGCGGTGGATAGCAGAGGTCTGGAGGTCGTGAGTTGAAAGCAGTGAGAGAGACGGAGTGAGAAGGGAGATTCACTCGACAGGGGGGGAGCAACTGAGATGTTGGGTCTGGAGGTCGTGAGTTGAAAGCAGTGAGAGAGACGGAGTGAGAAGGGAGATTCACTCGACAGGGGGTGAGCAACTGAGATGTTGGAGATCGTGGGGTTAAAGGCAGTTTTTGAGAGAGGAGAAATTCTGACGGGCAGTGAATCGCGGAGATCCGGAGGTCGAGAGCTAGAAGCAGTGACGGAGAAAAGAGAGAGAGTCGGAAGCAGTAAAATAAAGTCGGGTTGGTGACTAGCAGGGAGTTGAAAGCAGTGAAAAAAAAAAGAATAAAGTTTTAGTAATAATCTGGAAATTGATGATAAAGCAGAGGAGAAATTGT
>WWET01003553.1:133714-151271 GCA_011038615.1 Limnodynastes dumerilii | reverse complement strand
CCCTTATTGCGATGGGGCCTTTTCCCCCCAGCCAATTCCGAACTCGGTGCTCTGAAAGCTGTCATTTTCCCCCAACCCACTCCCTAACCATAACCCCTTGCAGATTAACCCTAAATCCCCCTCTTCATAGCCTAATCCTAACTCCCCTCCAGCAGCCTAACCATAAATCCCCCCGCAGCTTGACCCTAAGTCCCCAGTGGCGGCGCTTATGAAAATGAATGGGTGAGTATGCGAACCCATTCAAAAATAATAATTCTGTTTTTTAAGGGAAGAGTGAAAAATGAATCACACAACTTCCATGCTCTACCCTGCCTGATCTGTCCCCATCATTGTTTTTAACGTTTCCATTGTCACGGGTCAGTCGAGTCAATCTTCCTTTTAAATACTTATGTAAATGAGTTTTGGAATTGAACCGAGTGTTTTTTACAATACCATGTACAATGTGCTTAAATAAACTTCGACACAAGTTTAGTTGATAAGATTAGTTTTACTTATAATTATTATTTTTTAGTTAGTTAGAATATTTTAAAATGATGTTTTCTGTACACTACCGTTTTACTTCTATGATGGTTATTGGAATATATAAATTTGTTATTCTGTTACACAGTTATTTGCATCAACTTGACCAATTACTACACCAACTTTATCCCAATACACGTTTCTTCAAAACAGATGCCTCCCTATAAGCTATCGATAATAACTATACAACGTTTTTCCTACTAATAACTTATAATTATCAAATAACAGCAATAATACAATGGCTAATAATGAAATAGCCAATAGGCCTGAGCAATATCATTCACTACTCAGAATAGCCCCAATTCTGGGGTATTACAAATACGCCAAAATATTTAAAGCCTTGTGGAAAATTTGCATGTAAATATTTTTATAGCATGTTTGTAAATTCTACCAAGGGCTACATGGTATTTGTCTTCCCTGGATTCGCCAGTTTATTTAAATAGGTTATTAAGTATAAATCAGGGTTGCCGACTCTCCAGGAATATCCGGGAGACTCCTGAAATTTAGGCAGTTCTTCTGGTATCCTGGGAGATCTGGCAAATATCCCGTGAATTCCACCCCCTGTCAATCACTATTGTAATCCCTAGAGTTACCAGTCATGGGTGGGACTTGATGACATCATCATGCACCACCCACCACTAGAACACTGGTGATTATAGTAGTGATTGACAAGAGGCGGGTCTTAATTACATGATTTGCATAATAAGAGGGAAGAAATAAAAAGTAGGCAACCCTGGTATAAATAGTTGGGATAATACATTGTACTATATGTCCCTTTTCTTAATATGGATTATATATTTATTTAATTATTGTTTATATTGCAAATCATCATATTTTATATTTATTGTTTTTTTCCTCTGTTTGTCATGTGATTCTTGACTTGTTAATATAGACTTTGTATTTTTGCAATCATTTTGTCTTGTAATTTAATAGTATTTTAAATGAGAAAAGGCCAAGATAAAATGGTGCTAGCATAAACTGCATGGGTTCGGATTATTGGTAAAGGACGGGACCCAGGCTTATGAAATGGGGCATTTCCAATCATTAGGATTTTTTCCTTTTTCATTAAACATGATAGTGGGGGAATGCTAATTGTATGTGCCCTACACACTCTGCCCTATTTAGATTTTCTATCCATCCCTGAGGAGGAAACACCTGCATATCAGCCGAAAAATCTTACACAAGACCTGGACACTGACAATCACAATGCATAGGGCAGATGGTCAGTTATTAGGAGGTGGCTGCTGAAGTAAAACGTTATATTGATGGTCTGCAATAAAACTTATTTTGGATAATAGTTTAAATAGTTTAGCTTTCAAAAATGAATAAACATTGTGCGTCCAGGTGCTTTCCTTGAGATTACTGACACTTAATTGTATACTATGGTATAGCATATTCCAGTGGGTGCTGATAACAGTCTGCGTAGGAAGGCAACTTAGTCACCCATAACAGTGGTGTTACCCGGTGTGGTAACTCATGGTGTCACCCCCATGGACCTCATCCAATACCAGACCATTCAGAATCCCAGTCATCCCAGACATCAGCCCCATTTCATGTCTCCAGCCATTGTTGCAGCCTCTTTATACTGTATGTTTCCAGTCATTATTACAGTCCCTTGTACTGTATGTTTCCTGCTTATAAGTCTCCAGCCATCATTACAGCGCCCTTATATAGTATGGAACGGATCCAGACTTTGCATACGTGCAGGGGTCTGAAGCTTTACACGGAAGAGGGGAGTACACGGCCCTGTCACAAAGCGATCAATTTTCCCCACGACGAGGAGGCAACGGCGAACAGTGAGTATTGCTCGACCCCCAACCCTTCTCCAAATTCTTACCCTAATCCTTTGCTTCAATGACCCTAACTCTAACCCTCCCTACAGCCTGACCCTAAAAATCCACCTCGCCACAGACTAACCCTAAGACTCTCCTCCCCTCAGCTTGATCCTAAAACTACCTTCCCCGGAGCTTGACCCTTGTACTTACTTCCAGTCCATTGTGTGCAGTGGGTCTTGTATGTGGCATTCAAATGACTGAATGCGTAAACATGCTGAACGACATGCTAACCCATTCATTCACAAAAATTTAGCAATACTAGTATTTCGAAATAGAGGCTGCCTGTATTACTAAAATACTAGTATCAGACCTGAAACTGCATCTCGTAAGAAATAAATCTTTAAACAAATGTAAATGGGCCTTAAAATATTATAATAAAGTTCAATATTGGTTAAAAATGTAACAAAGAGTAAAAATATAAAAACTCTTAATTCATTGTCCAACCACTGTACAGTATATACTGTATATACTGAAGCATGGGGTCAGTAGTTACTTGTTATATCAGTTTGTACCTGTACTCTTTATCCTCATGATAAAAATACGTCTGTTTACTAGTTCCTGAGATTTCATTTACTGTTTTATTATATCTAGTTATGCAGTATTCACAAATAGAGAAAATAACTTTTTTCCTTTTAAGATTTACCAGCTCATAGAACATTTATTCATCCAACTACTTTATGTATAGGGAAACTATACTAAACTAAATGTATAGGGAAACTAAACTAAAATATATTCCAAGTTCAGTGTACACTATGCCGTACTAAGCTACATGTGTAAACCTACACAATTAGCCTTCTGATATTTGCTGTCTCACAGTGCTGTATAGTATCTGATTTTGCAGTATACAGTATTCTAAGTATCAGATGACACATCTCAGCTATAACCACTAGGTAGCACTGTAGTATCACACACTGAATATTTGGATTTTAAATTACCAGCCTTTCATACTAATAAACTGTGCATAGTTTATACATGCAGATAGTATTACTGGCTACGAAATGAAAATTAAGTAGAAAAGGCCCAACTACTTGTCCTAGTATCACTTAGGTGGGTGTCCTCATTCTCCATCTCTGTGTCACATAAAAAGAGATGCAACAGGCATTAAATATAATATTTCGTACAACAGCAAAAACTGAATTTAATAAAGATGAAGAGTAATATTTGTTAGATCTTAACATCTTGTTTACTTTTTAACACTGACTAGGTAACTGTTCATGTTTGGCGTTGTACACATCTTGCATATACACTGGGTTTGCATTACTAATGTATAATATGTATAAACGATAGGCATGCTGCTTGGTTAGAGCATCATAAATCAGTTCTTTTTCCAGGTGCACTTAGTGAAAGTGTCAGATGGATAGACTCCACATCTGCTCCTCACCCTTATACTCGTACGTAGCATCCGGTGAGAGAGAGCGCAGGGACTAGGTGAGGGGTATGACGGGGAGGCAGAGTGGCAGAGGAAAAAGAAAAGTTGTAGGCACAGCGGAAGATGGGGGAAAGACTCAGTGAAGAGGAGAGAGAGTGGAGGATCCGGGACAGCCAGGAGAGGGGCAGCCGCAGGTGGTGTGTAAAAGGAGCATATCGTGGCCAGTCATTTTTAATGTAACTGCAATGAAACAAAATGGGTAACTACAGAGTGTCTGGTGTGTTACGTTTGCATGCACAAAACACGTGCAGGGTGGACGCTCTATGGTTGTTGTTAAAAAACAAAAAAATGTTAAAATAATTTTAATATTATTAGTTAATTTAATATCGGGCTGTATTCACAGATCTGTTAGTTAAAGGTATGCAATTATACACACATACGTTGCAAGGCAAAACCCATGACACTCCCCTCACACGGACGGGTTTTCAGTGACTTACGCCTCCAAAGGGCACCTTATCTCTACGTGTGCATTTACGTGCCTATAATACTTGCGTACATGCGTATGTAACTAACCACACCCTCAAATGGTCAATTAAGTGCCTCCCCCCCACCCACTTTCATGTAACTTTGTCCGTACGGATTTCAACCACGCTCCTCCGCACATATGTCCCCAAGTGCAATTCACACGTACGTGCCTAATGGACTTGCACGTGCGTACTTTCAATGTAAATAGTGTAAATAAAGTTACTATGCATGCGCAGTTAATCTAATCCTAAAAATACGCACGGAACTCTGTGCAAAAACGGATCTGTGAATATTGTGTTTAATATCAACACTCTGCAGTTACCCACTTTGTTTTAATGCCTATTCCGTGCATGTGTGGTCCGTTTCACTGCTGGGTCCCAGAAGACCACCATCATCAAGTTTTTGTTGCCAGAAAGGTTGTATCCTTTCCGCTCTGCTAAATGTCCTATTTTGTAAACACAGGGAATTCGACAACGCCAGTATACCCTGACACCCGGGCCAAATGCGGCCTTTATTGCCGCAGCAAATTATAAGGGCCAGCCTCATACAATAATAAATACATAAATCATTTTATATAAGGAAATAATTAGAAACCTTTCATACTTACCAGCTGGATCATCATCCATAAGGTCCAGTCTGCTAAGCTCTTAATTCAAAATTATTTTTAATCTGATAAAAACCCTTTAGTCGCCGAACACAGGTCTTCTAACCAAGGCCAAACATAGAATGGGAGTTGCTCAATCAATTTATAGGTAAATGTAAACAGGTGCATGAACGGCAGGGTTTAAACTGCTAGCCACAGAGAAACAAAGGGAAAAATAGCCCCAGCAACACTGCCATAAACCAGTAACAGACTATACTATTCTATCTGTAAAAAAAAACACAGAAATGTTCGTTACACATATTTGCGCAAATATGTGATAAGCCACCAGCCACCGTCAAGGCCTTTCTGCATATGGTGGTCCTAAATCTAACAATGAGAGTCTCAATGTTGGGTCCCATATATATGTTTATAAATTGAGAGCCAACTTACCTAGGAGACACCCCTTATATATATAACAGAGTATAGGGATGTAATATCACTTGTGAGTATCCATTACTCATCTTTCCATACAAAGCTGTCAAGGAGTAGTAGTATGTCAGTGGTGTCCTTCAGGTGACTACATTGGATGCTCACTAGGGGTTGTAAGAAAGAAATAATCTATATACTCCGACAGGTTTGTTGTCATGCTGCCTATACCCAATATAATGGGTCATCCTGGGGGATTAGCGAGGTTCTTATGTATTTTAGGGAGTTGGTAAAACATGGGAACCCTTGGGTTAGTAATATATAGGTAGTCAAATTCCATTTTGGTAAGTACGCCTTTGTCTAGGGCCCTTCTGTGTAAGTTTTTCAGGTCTGCATTTAATGATTCCATGGGGTTCTTAATGAGCACTTCATATGTGGTAGTGCCATTAAGAATGTTTTCAGCTTACCTGATGTAGTTGCTTTGGTTAAGCAGTACTGTCCCTCCCCCTTTATCTGCTGGTTTTACAATAAGGGAGCTGAGGTTTTGAAGTTCTGAAAGGGAATCCCTTTCTTTTTTAGTAAGATTATTCTTGAACTTGTTAGTTCCCAGGGCTTGGAGATCCTCCTCTAATCCTTTTTGAAATACCTCAATAAAGGGTCCTTTTAGGTGATGGGTATAAAAAGAGGATTTTTCATTATAGCGGGTGATTTTGGTATTCGAGTCAGGGGATGCAGTGTCCTTGTTTGTATTTGTCTGAGATTTTTTTAAGGTGAGATTTCTAATGAATTTATAAAGATAACAATCTATCTTGAGGGAGGTTTGGTGGTCTGTAATGGAGTCTCCCCATAGCTGGTTTGTGTGTGCTGGTATGCTTGGAGATGAGTGTTCCTGAGCTAGTTCTAAAAAATGGGACATGCATCTATCCGCATCGGGCCCACTGGGATTTGTGTGGTAGATATTGGGGCTCTAGGGTCTTTAGATTTGTGTTCTTCCGAGAGTCTCCTGAGTAGAGTAGATATGTCCAGGGTGTCACTTCTCTCGGCCTCCTCCAGCCCTCTCTGGTAGCTGTCCTGTACTAGGGATTGGGTGGATAGCTGATTCAATGTGGACTGAATGGGTGGATTTTTGGTGGTTGTGTTGGGTTTGCGTGTTCAAAATTGATCAATGGGGTAAGGATGACTCCTAGTCTTAAAGTGTTTAGGTCCTCATTTTCTCCCCTGTTGTTCTCTGAATGCCTTATGGTGCGGGTTGGCTTGAATGTGGTGGTTGATTGGGATGGTGTTGGGGGTGATATTTGTAAAGGTGTCTGGATGTGGATGCCTCATTGGGTCTTTAAGCATTGTACCCAGTGGCAAACGCAGGATAATAAGGGGCAGATATGGATGGCTGGGCATAGGAAAGGGCAGATATGGATGGCTGGGCATAAAGGGAAGGGACAGCTATGGATGGCTGAACATAATAAAAAGGGGTTGATAGGGATTGCAGGACAAATAATAAAGGGGCAGACATAGGGGCACACAGGGCAGATATGGATGGCTGGGCATAATAAAAAGGGGCAGATATGGATGGCTGGGCATAATAAAAAGGGACAGCTATGGATGGCTGAACATAATAAAAAGGGGTTGATAGGGATTGCAGGACAAATAATAAAGGGGCAGACATATACTAGGGGCACACATT
Organism: Limnodynastes dumerilii; assembly: GCA_011038615.1. Taxonomy (NCBI): domain Eukaryota; kingdom Metazoa; phylum Chordata; class Amphibia; order Anura; family Limnodynastidae; genus Limnodynastes; species Limnodynastes dumerilii. Next base: position 144,333 of record WWET01003553.1, on the reverse strand, counting down.
TAATAAAGGGCCAGACATATGGAGAATAGACAAATAATAAAGGGGCAGGGATATGGAAGCTGGCAAATGAATGGGGCAGACATGGAGGCGGACATATGGCTGTTTGGATAAATAATAAGGGGCAGACATATGAATGGCTGAATTAATAAAAGGGGCAGGCACTAGACCCACCGTGGTGCAAGACACACCCACTTTCCCCAGACACCCACTGGCAGGTACATGACACCCCCCTCTACCATGTCACAAAATTTTGTCCCTCTTTCCAATTCTCAAATGTTGGGAGGTATGTAGTACAGGGGTTGGGGACGAATCTGGATTGGGGTCTGACGCTTCCTGCCCCCTGCTGGCAAAGGACCACAATAAGCTGTCAGCTGAAAGCAATGTAATTCTAAGCAGCACAGCACTCATCACTCATACTGACTGCTAAGTGATGTCTTATCTGCCAGTCACAGAGAGCGTAAAGCTGTCATTCCTGGCGTGTCCTTTGTTGGTGCAGTGTGGACAGCTGCCATTGTCTCACTTGTAGGTTATAACAGAAGTTATAGTGTTGTGCGTATAATATCATTTGAACTATAAGTATTATTCTCCTTTTCTTAAATGCACAATGCATGCAAGTTACTTTTAGTATGTCTGCTCTGGACTAGACCACTTTGAAAAGTATTTACCAGTACCAGATAGCTTTTGCAAAATTACCTAAAATAATGTTAATTCTAAAAAATGGCCACTTAGTGGCGCTGTAGCATTAAAATATCAGTATGCACTTCAGCTATTTAGAAGCTTAAAACAGAACATAAACATATGTCTCTGCTCATTGTTACACTTTTGTAACATGTAGATTACTGAAGCTTTAGTTTAGCTGCTGTTAATGTCCTTCTCTATTGCCATTTATGAAGGAATTAATACTGCATTTTACTTTTCTCAATCAAAAAAATTACTTACTCTTATTTATATTCACACATAAGTGAAAATAAAGTTATTCATTGTAAAGTAAATATGAACCTTTTTTACTCCTAGAATTTTAGATAGCCTTCCAGGTTTCAAACATTCCAGTGACATTTTCTGTTCTTTTAACACATCATTGCCAAGCTTAAACCAGTTGTAATAAAATTTGAAGACTTTATCAATTACTTGTGTGGGACCAGTTTACAGCACATGCTATCTTCCAGCCATTTTGCTGAACTGCAGCAGAGTTCAGGATCTAGGACTTTAAATATTTATTCCTGTTTGTATAGCAGCTGTATCGTAAATAACTCTGGTGTGAACTGGTAAAAGTTTCTTGGGGAGGAAGAAAGCAGTCTGCTGGGTCATCATTAGGTTGAATTTAAGCTATTTACCAGAAGGTGAAGTCAAATCAGGATTTAAAGCAGTAAGTCTTGTTTAAGAACCTGTCAGCATGTCCCCCTTCTGGGAATAAATGTGCATTACAGTTCGGATTGTGCTTTTGGCTTCACACTTTACAATTACATTATGTAATATTCCAACTTAGACATTCAGTGTTTTAGTTTTTATTTGGTATAAAAAAGATTTTGGTAATCATCTAAATTGACATGCATTTACACAATTGCCCCACTGCAGTACAACAGTCCTTCAAAGACCCAAAAGTCGTGTTCCCAATTCACAATATGCCACACTACAGTGACAGAACAAAAAAAAGGTCATTCTGGACCTTGTGCTGACACAAAAATGCTGATTTTAGCAACTATATCACTGCTATTGAGGTAGAATATTGTCTGGCATTGTTGCATGTTTTCACTAAATATGGAACTTAATAGGAAAATGCCTCAAGAAAAACACCCAAAAATGGATGCGATTATTCTGTTTGTTTATATAGAGCCAGTCCTATTTGCAAGCCAAGGTCCCGATTCACACCTAAGAAGCAGAGGATTCTTGGTGTGTATTTTGCAGATTTTTTTTTTGTGCGCAATATAAGCAGCCCTTAGGCATGTAGATTAACTATGTGCGGTCTTTAAAGATCGCTCATAGTTTTTAAGTTAAGAGGAGGTGTGTAAGGCAGTGGGAAGTTAAGAAAAGTGGGTGGGGGAAGGGAGGGATGTAGATTAGGCTGGGAGGGAGGGCTGGTGATTCTCCATGCGTAATTTCCCCATTTAAGAGGGAAAATACGCATGGTAAGTTATGCCTATGCATTAGGCACCTAAATATGGGGGCGGGGCGGGGAAAGGGAACCGGATACATCCGCACCTATGGATTTAAGTGTGAATCCGATCCCAAATGCTTAGAATTTGTAATTATACGTATGTCAATTTGTAGTATACCATGCGTCATTTCCCCATTTAAGAGGGAAAATACGCATGGTAAGTTAAGGTTGCCTATGCATTAGGCACCTAAAAATGGGGGCTGGGCAGGGAGGGAAAAGGGAACCGGATACATACGTATCCGCACCTATGGATTTAAGTGTGAATCCGATCCCAAATGCTTAGAATTTGTAATTATACGTATGTCAATTTGTAGTATACACACACACACACACACTCACACACACTCACACATACTCGCACACACTCACACACACTCACACACACTCACAAACAAACAAAATCTGGTCACTTTTATCCAGAAGACAATCAATATAGCTCTGGGCTGTTTTAGGAAACCAGAACACTTGAGAGAGCCTCATGCAAACACAGGGCACCTGATTCTGCAAAACATCCACAATTGCATCCCTATTTTCAGTTCAGTTCAGTCCCCATTGCGAACGGCCCTATTTTGATAGAGCCGTTCGATCCCAGACAGTTTGGAACTGACCGGGATATCGATTGCTTATATTTCAAAGAGGCATAGCAAATGATCTCCAGAGCACCGAACATGGTGCTGCAAAAGGTAAGCAACCCCACTCCCTAACCCCCTAACCAGTCCCTAAACGGCCCTATTTTGATAGAGCCGTTCGCTCCCAGACAGTTTGGAACTGACCGGGATAACGATTGCTTATATTTCAAGAGGCATAGCAAATGATCTCCGGAGCACCGAACATGGTGCTGCAAAAGGTAAGCAACCCCACTCCCTAACCCCCTAACCAGTCCCTAAGTCTCTCCCCGTAGCCTAACCATAAGCCCCCCCCCCAAATGCCAATCGCATACTCACCCATTCATAAAAAAATAATAATCTGAAACTGCTGTCATTTGAAATAAAGCCTAAAATCAACTTTTGGTTGTCCCTACTTCGGCTGACAATATTCAGTACGGTGACTGGGAATGTTTTCAATTATAGGCGCCTGTAAGGAAAGCCTGCTAAACTTTTTGGACCGTGTTTATAAATAAGTATGTCTACAGACTTCCGTATGTTATGTATGGAAGCCTGAAGTAAAACAGTACTGTGCATGCACGGTACCATTATATCCGTAACAGAGCATAGCCCACCAATGCTGTGCTCCATGCAGAACAGAGCCCCCCACACACATGGGGCATGCCCACCTCTTATGTATAGGAGATATACAAATGGGGGGTCGGCAGTGGCATGCAAATCATACAGTAAGAGCTTGGCTAAGCCGTTACGTACTATGCAGTATCCTGCACGGAAGGGTTTACGTGTGGAATACCATACCGTATGGAATTATAAAGTAAGTCTGAATACATCATCCTCGCTAGTATCACCATCATTAATCCTTTCACCAGTGCAGTAGCTGTGACTTAGCTTAGACTCTGTGGTAGACTTTAATTTACCTGTTCAGACGCTCAGCTGTCATGTCCCTGACAGCTGATTGGCTAAGCAGTACAAGTTTTGTCTGTTCAGGAGCCACGGCTCAGCTAAACCCCTGATATGGTGTTTACTGTGAAGGTTAAGTCAGCCCAGCTGCTTTGAATTAGCTGAGTGGTGCCATAGGTGCCATTAGCATTAGTGTTCCTAATCTCTTCCAGCCCACCCCCCCTTTCCAGGCCCAACATCCTACCTAGTGGTAGCACTAGTTCTGAGCCCAAGGCTGCCAAAAGCTCTTTTGGGTGCATAATTTTGTGCTTATTAGCAGTGCTAAGAACATTATACATAAAAAAAAATACATATGAGGAGAAAGAGATTGATTTTAGGTAGAGGAAAGTGGGCATAAGAACTGCAATGTTAACAGGAGGAAAAGAGATACAGACAGGATGTAATGAGGAAAAAATAAGAATTATGCACCTTTAAAAAAGGAGATGCCAAACCACACTCTGTAATATTGCTTATTTTTATTCATAAACATGTTCTGCAATCCACTCAGAAACCTGTAGCACAAACAAATAGCTTATAAACATTCATGTAACAAGTAGCGTACACCTTCAATAACTACACAAGTTCTATCGAGAAGAATTGTGTTAAAACTACAAATGAAAAAAGTTAATAAATACATTTCATATGCGGCTAGAACACATTTTACACAGAAACATCCTGTCTGCCCTTTTATTTTAAGTATGATTTTAAAACTATAATGGCCCTAGGTTGTATTTAATCCTTATTTTTGTTTAGGATTTAGAATATTTTTACGGTTATCACAATCAAGGTAATTCTTTTGTGTAAAGGTCCATGCACACTACATGTTTTTATACGATGAACGACATTATAGATCACTTTAATGGCCAATCAGCCTGCATACACACTACACATGGTTTTCGGTTGAGTCTTCATTATTGAATGACTTTATTGTTAAAATGAAACTTTTGAAAATATGTGATCAAACGATTTTGTGTACTTTGCAACGATCAGGCATGATGGTAACAGCGTACACACATGCACAATATCGTTCAAAACACTCCTTCATTGGGTGATTTGAACAATTATCGTTACAAAAATATGTAGTATGGACCTTTAGAGATTGTGGACCGTATTCACGGAATAAGCTTCTTAGGTGCATATTACTCAGTATGGAGCCACTGCACATGCGTAGTCATATAGACTAATTTGCATAGGGGGGTAATAACTATGCATGGTCTTTAAAGATCGCACGTAGTTTTTAAGGTAAGAGGGGGCGTGTTGAGGCTTAGTTACATTATTTGGGTGAGGGTAGGGATGTAAATTAGGCTGGGAGGGAGGGCTGGGGAATCTACGTGCGTATTTTCTCTCTTTAATAGGGAAAATATGCATGGGTAATTAAGGGTGCCCTATGGCACTCATAAGTGCCCTATGGCACTCATAAGTGCCATTAGGCACTTAAAAATGGGGTGGGGGCGGGTAGTGGGAAATTATGTGTGAATCCGGTCATTTCATCTCTGTTGGGAGGTTATTCCACTTAACTTCACTTTCAGAAAAGTAATGTTACTCTCCATTTCCTCTAAACATACTAGAGTAGGTTGGCACGGTTTCACCACACAAGCAGTCCATTCTACCATTATCCATACAGCTTGAAGATTGCCATTAAAAATTCAAATATTAGCTGAAGTTGTGTTGACATTTTGTGATTGCCTCATTAGTACAATGGACTGGATCCAGACCTTGTTAAGTGCATTAACTTAGTTACTCCTGGGCTAAACCATGTTGAATTCCAGGGGAGTCAAGTTAATTGTATTCTTTGCATGCAGGGATATATCTTTGAATTGCTTACTGCACATAGATACTGACCAGCGTTACTATCACACTGTTATTTAGACTTGGGATAGGAAACATCACCTCTCAACACTAATACTGTTTGCAGCACATGAACTAATTTCATGCACTTAACAAGGTCTGGATCCAGCCCAATATTAGTAACATTTGATTATAGCACTTAAATTTAAATCTTAAATGGTATACTACTAAATATTGGAAATTAACATTTCTAGCCGAACCAAATCAAACAGCTGATTTTACTGTCTTTTGCCCCACTGCTACTAGATTATAATTGTACACCAATGGGAATTTACACATAATCCATAAATTGTCTTTTCACAGAATGGGGAAGCAAACTTAGTGGAATGTCTGGAACTTTTGCAAAACTTCCTGCAATATTAATTAGACTGTGTCGTAATTTCACTTACTGCTTTTTTATTTTTGCCATAAGCTGAAAGGGCATGATCCAGACTTAAGACTGAATTCCATACGCAAGCGTGCCTAAGTTACACACATTAGAAGATAATGCACTCCCCTGGCACTCCCCTCTGACGCACGTAACTTAGTTGACTTACGTGTCCAAAAACCCTACCTTAACTTCCCTGTGTGTATCTCTGGTCATACGGAATGCCTTGTCGTGCATAAGTGCCTAACCCAGCCCATACTGTCCAAATAAATGTCCCCCTCCCGCTACCCATAGTCGAACATACGGAGTGTTGTCACGCCCTGACATACAGGACTCTGAACGTACGGAAACCAGTCAAGTATGTTCAGATTTCTGGTGCGTGACATCTGCAGCACGCATGCTTAGTACAATTGCACAGTCCAATTTACACAAGCCGCTTGTGTAACACAGCTGTCGTTATTAAGTCTGAATCCAGCCGAAAATGTATAACCTGTGACTTTAAGAGCTAAAAACTGCTTTACACTGAGCAATTGAAAAGGATCACAGCTGGGATTGACGTTGCATCAGATCTATCTTGTGGAACTGAATTGAATAATCTGGAAATGAGAAGTGAAATTTAGCAGCTTTGTCTGTGTAACAGAATACTGATGGTTACATCTGACTTGTCACATGTGTACACTGCTCCTGAATCCCAGATCGTTACTAGCAGCATCCCATTTATTTTGAGCTGAATGGACTCAGCAGAGACAGTCCCCAATGTTCCCCAATGTTCCCAATTCTTTTACTGATCCTCCTATCATAAAGCATCATATTAGCACATTGCTCTCCATGTCAGGACCACATCTGATCAGCTCATTCGTAAGCCCATGATAAAGCATCCGTCCTGTACTTGAGTTTCTGTTGCTTCCTTGTGGGTGATTGATTGATGGATGTGTCCTGACATTTCAATGAAGCTATTTCGACTGCCATCTCAATCCGATGATGTGAGAGGTATATTTTCTGTCCATGCCTCATTACTCCAGAATGACATTGCTGGAACTTCATTTACTTTTTCTCCTCCTTCCCTCCAGTGTCAGATTTTCTCCCATCTAGGTTATACATCTCATAAAGCAGTAATGCGCAATTTGTGTAAAGGATAGATAGTATCCACCTTCACAGACTTATTTATTTACATTCCTCCTGCAAGCATCCAAATGTCTAATGCACTGTATGATAAACATAACAAATGGAGAATCATGCTTTTAAGCATGACCTGGATAGAAAAACACAAGTACAACACATCCTTGCTCGATCCTGATGGAGCTATATACAAACACAGAATGTATGCATAGCTCGTCACTGCACACTAATTGCATCGCTATGGTCATTGCATACTTTTAACAAAAATATATGCACAACTCTTTTTCTGGCTGTTTGTGAGCTACATGAACACATTTGACAAGCTAACCAGGCTAAAGATGTCTATACACATTGAACAAACACTACATTATGGACCTGTTTAAGAAGTAGGAACCTTGACAAAACCCCAAAACCCTAATTCACTATATGGGGACCAAATTGTGCTGCCAAAATTAAAACTAAATGATGGGGTATCCTAGCTTAACTTTAACTGAAGTTTAATAGTATTTTCAGTATTTGTTTACATTATACCACTCGTTTTTTTTGTTTTTAGTTTTTGGGGGTTTATATGGCACTTGGTCATTGTGTGCAGACATAAAATGTGAGCAATAATATGTATTGTGGTGCCACCACTACAAGGTTTCTCCAACCCAACTCTGTTGGATAAAAGGAAAAATCTACCCACAATGAGAAAGTTCTGAAGTTGTGAGGCACCATAATCTTCAAGCTAAAAAGGTAGTCATTTACTAAGCAGGATGTTAGCATACACATTGATTTGCTTCAGGGTTCGTAGATGGACATTGCTAGACAACCATCGATTTGCACAGTCAAAGCATAGTAATATTTCTTCATGTGACATACTGGGTAGAGACTCTATTGCTTAGGCCAAGGGACAAGATCTGAGATTTTATATCATACTGGAATTACAATATACTGTAAAGAAGAGAAGATTAAAAATGGCTACAAAAAGGTACACTACAAAGCGTTAGCAATAACTGTCTACTGCAATCAAATAAAGTATTGAGCTGGATGCAGACATCCAATAATTTGGAAAAGTTTGGAAAGTGGTCACAACTCAATATTAAATTCCTGTACAGTTAAAAGCTAATGCTGCGTCTCTTAGTATATACATATTGGCCGGATCCAGAATTGGGAGCGATAGCCGTCTTATACACATGTGTAAGTCAGCTGTGCTTCTGTACCAGAACGCAGCCGACCGATACTACATTCCGCTGTGGAAATATGTTTGCGGCAGTGGAGTGGACCCACTCACTATGGTCCTGATCCAGACCTATGATGTAGCACTGAGCGTACTAATGCTCAGTGTTACATCGTGGGACTCCCCCTGACAATCCCCCTGCCCCCAGCGTAGTTATCCTAGCTTACGCCGGCTGAAGGCTACCCTATGTTCAGCCGGTCGTAAGCGAGGGTAACTACGCTGGGACGGTGGCGTTAGTACGATAATGCCGCCATCCCAACCTCATTACCCTCCCTCCCCCCACCTCTCTACACTAACTAGAGTGTAGTAACGCTGGGGGACGGCCCTCCAGTGTTGCTACGCTGGTGCTACAGACGTCCGATCCACAATCGGGCGTTTCCGTGGTTACGCCGGGCAACATCTGCCCGGCGCATGCGTAGGTCGGCTTTTCAGCCGATCTTACGCTTACGCCCACCGTAGTTACTACGGCATGTGTAGCTCTGGATCAGCCCTTATGTATATGAGATTTGCATGGTGTCTGGGTAAAGGAATTGTCAGCATTTTGTGACTATGCATGTGCTGCATTCCTTGTACAGATCTGGATCCTCTGGACAGGTTTTTGACAGCAGGATGTGGTAAGATGTGGACTGCTCATATGCTAAGTGAGAGGGGTATGCAAACAGCACCGTAAGGCTGTGCTAAGAGCCCTCTGTACTATCCAGTCTTTCAAGTTAAAATGGTCCATGGCTTGTGTCACAAAACATACCTAGAGAGGCCGGAAGAACTAAACTTGTATAGCTTGGAGCAGAGAAGGGAGAGGGGGGGATATGATAGTAGCTTTCAAATATATCAAAGGTTGTGACCGGCTAGAGGAGGGGGCATTCTTCAAAGGAAAAGGTGTAATAGAACATGAGGGCATGAATATAGACTGGAGGGTGGTAGATTCAGAGGAAATGTGTGGAAAAATTACTTCACTGAAAGGCTGATAGATAAGTGGAATAGCCTCCCATCTGAGGTGGCTGAGGCTAACACAGTAGAATAGTAAGAGATAAATATAAGGCTATCCTAAATCTTAAACTAAGTTAAGGGTAAATAGGGTCTAGGGTCAGTAAAGTTTTAAATAAACTACTACATGCCCCTTCACTCCCCTCTATCGGTAGTAATTCTAAATACTTACGTGTCCAGAACCTTACCTTAACTTTTATGCATTTATCTGCATCAATGTGTATCTGGGCCATTGCGAGTCCTTGCTGCGATGTTTGACATTTATTTATTTTTGGAAGAGCTTCCAGAACTGCCGCCGAACCACCAGAGAGGTGAGTAACCCTCTCCGGGGACATAGGGTTAGGCTGGGTGGGAGGATTTAGGGTTAGGCTGCAGGGTGGGGGGGGGACTGAGGGTTAGGCTGTGGGAGGGAGACTTAGGGTTACATAGTGTGGTAGTTACTTAGGGTTAGGAAGTGGGGTTGCATACCGTGCTTCGGGGATTGATTGCTATGCCTCATCTAGACATAAGCAATCAATGTCCCAGTCAGTTCTGAACTGGCTGGGAGCGAATGGCCCTATCGAAATAGGGCCATTTGCTACAGGGACCCACACTCATCTGGGCTTTCCCCCGACCCTTTATTTGATTGAATATCCATGCCTGAATGGCGGGATACAGCATGCGTACTTGAAGAATCTGCCCCTTCATCGCAACTTCTAATGTCTGAAGGTACGCTTGAGTAACATCTGGCACGCACATGCGCCGATGCTACTTGTCAGGAGACTTACTCAAATAACTTGTGTGAGTGCCCTGACGTTCTGAATTTGGTCATATGTTTCTTTGTTTTCCCTATTTTACATGAGGATGGCGTAGAAGTCATAAGGTAGAGGTCTTCAATCAGAATTTCTTACTGACAAGGGAAGTGGCTTCCTCTCACCCGCAGGATAATCTGGATACAATAGGGATTCAATGCCGGAGCTATAAGCACAGCAGGATCAAAAACTCTGAATCCAGTCAATGGACCTGAAGGAGCTTGAAATTAAGGACCTGATTCACACTTAAGAATCTTCTTAAAATAAGAACTTAAAGTCACTCCAGGGCTAAACCATGTTGATTGCAGGGGGAATTAATTTAATTGTATTCTTTGCAAAAATTCAAATATTAGCTGAAGTTGTGTTGACATTTTGTGATTGCCTCATTAGTACAATGGGCTGGATCCAGACCTTGTTAAGTGCATTAACTTAGTTACTCCTGGGCTAAACCATGTTGAATTCCAGGGGAGTCAAGTTAATTGTATTCTTTGCATGCAGGGATATATCTTTGAATTGCTTACTGCACATAGATACTGACCAGCGTTACTATCACACTGTTATTTAGACTTGGGATAGGAAACATCACCTCTCA
>WWET01003553.1:83761-101039 GCA_011038615.1 Limnodynastes dumerilii | reverse complement strand
CGAAATAAATAAATAAATAAAAATGTCTCTGTCAAGAAATTCACTTCCATCCCCTTGTATGTGCCCCTATTTATGTGTGTCTGGACTCCATTTATGCCCCTTCTGTGTGTCCAACCTCCATTTGTGCCCTTTAAGCATGTTCAGCCTTCATTTGTGCCTTTTCAGCAGGTCCAGTCCCATTTTGTTCCCATATTGTGTCCAGCATCCATTGTGCCCCTTATATTTTAATGTTTTACTTACCGTTACCCTTGCTGTCTTCTCCCTCTTCCTCCACAGGGCTCTGCTGGAATGATGCTGCCTACCATCAATCGTCATTCACATAGACTGTACTGTACTGAGAATACAGGCCTCCTATGGGAACCCTGTAGGACCAATTCTATTTTCATGAACAAAGCTGCCTCATATGTCAGACATTGTTATTCAGTAAAACAGGTTTGGTACTACAGAGCTCCCATAGGAGACCTGTATCCTAGTACAGGTTCTGTGAATGATGCTGGCTGTATAATGCAGCCCGGCGAAGGGCAGGGTGACCCAAAGGGGCGTGCCCTATGCAATTGCACAGGTCGCTTGTCCCTTAAAATGGCCCTGGATTGGGTAGGTATGATAATACACAAAAATGGCTGGATTTAGCCATTACATACTATCCAGACTCCTGCACCATCCCCAATTTATGTGGGGAAATTTATAGGCAGGGGAGTAGCCGTTAGGATTTCTGGATGCGGCAGTGATCTGGCATTGAACCACCTCTACCATTGCATCCAGAGCTCTGACTAGAGTGGTATTAACCCTGCTCAGTTTTGTGTTGGCCCTCCTACCAATGATTGAGGCCACATCAATAATTTGTTTTCCAGCTCTAGTTTAGGAACTTAATCCTCCTTTGAACATTGGTCAACTGACACAACATAGAAACTCAGGTTTCCACCTCCCTAGCACAAGTTTGGGGGACAAGTGACACTCCCAACCCAATAATTCAACGCCGAGTCAGGAATTGCATATCATGTGTTCACATACAGCTTTACTGATGCCTGTGTATGCCCAGCAGCAGCCCTGGGAATGACCAATTCCCTTAAAAAGAAAAAAAATTGAATAATCAAGGGATGCGCTACGGGTATAACCCACCAAGGTTTTATTAAAAATGATCACAGTAATATTAAAATACATTTGAAATGCACACACAAATAAAAAATCATAATAAAATACAGCCTGGTAATGATATCAATGGGCCCCTTTAAAATTCAAGCTACTCAATCTAATTTCATTTGTATCAATCTATAATAATTTGTACAGAATATCTAAAGATTATCACTTAGGACCAGATTTACTAAGCTGTGGGTTTGGAAAAGTGGAGATGTTGCCTATAGTGACCAATCAGATTCTAGCTCTCACTTTCCTATTACATACTAGAGAATGTCAGCTAGAATCTGATTGGTTGCTATGGGTAACGTCTCCATTTTTTCAAATCCATAGCTTAGTAAATCTGGCCCTTAGTTGCAATAGACTTCTGAGAACTTCTTTACAGTCCAATCGATGCAGTAATATTATAATTATAAGAAGATTGTAGATACAAATATCCAGTGGTATTATTCTTTAAATAGTTTTTGAGATTAAAATCACATTGGTATATGGAATGATTTGGAGGATATGTATATAAGTGTCCAGTAATATTTATTGCGTCCACATAAACACAAGAAAATTATTTGGTTTAAAGGTATATGAACAGGTATCCGGCAATGGTAAATTATAATGTCACAAAGATATGCATCTATCTAATTGAATACCTTAAGTCGTTACACTGCTGAGATATTACTCAGTCTCTGTTGCCAATTTCTGAATATTACCACCAATCATGACTTTACATTGTTATCCATCGTTACCATAAACGGAACTCAATAACAATATAAAGTCACGATTGGTAGTAATATTATTCAGATATTGGCAACAGAGTAATATCTCTGGAGTGTATATAATATAATATATATATAATATATAATATAATCTCAAAAGCAATTTATAGAATAATACTGCTGGATATTTGTATCTACAATCTTCTTATAATTATAATATTAGTGTGTGGATTGGACCCTAAAGATCATAAAAGTCTGTTCCAACTAAGTGATAATATTTAGATATTTTGTACATATAAATTATTAGAGATTGATACAAATGAAATTAGATTGAATAGTTTGAATTTAAAAAGGGGCCCGTTGATATCATTACCAGGCTGTATTTTATTATGGTATTATATTTGTGTGTGCATTTCAAATGTATTTAATATTATTGTGATAATTTTTTATAAAACCTTGGTGGGTTATACCCGTAGCGCATCCCTTAATTATTCTAGAAAGTTCATTTTCATTTTCAGCTGTCTCTATTTAGAAAAACAGCCACACCCGCTGCCATCACAGACCTGCCACAGACCCCATCAGAAAGGTGAGTAACCTCTCCAGGGACTTTTAGGGTTAGGCTCTGGGTAAGTTAGGGTTAGGGTCATGGAAGGGTAGTGTTAGGGTAAGGATTACGGAAAGGGTTGGGGTAAATTTATACTTACAATTTGGAGCACTGTCTTCAAGGCAGGATCCTAACAGTAGAACAGACCAAGACAGCATAACAGATACTCTGCAGATCTCAGGTCCAGACTGTTCTGTGCAGGATGGTCGCTTTTCTTGGAGTGGAAACGAGCTCCACAAATGTGCAAAACAGTTGCTGTTGTGTGTACGCACAGACAAGTGATTGGGCTCTCCAGATGCAGGTGGTGTATATTGCCTCCCCATACAGTACCATGGCAATACCTTATGTATAAACAATATGGAAAAACCAGTCCTATTTCTTTTATTTGGAAGACTTGATAAATAAAACAGGAATTAGCAAAGCAAGGCAGTGAACTTTAATAAAAATTGACAAAAGTGCAAGATTTTTATTGCCTCAAACTACTTGTTCCTTGGTACTTGCAATTTTTGCCCTGGAAATACCAGCCTTTAATGAATAGGTGTCATGTATGCTATGTATCTTCTCTAATGATGGGAATACTACAGGCAACCACAGTCCATAATTTAAATCCATTTACCCTACTTTTTCTGCTGGTACCTGCTGTCTGGCTACTAATGTAAGCAGAGACTCGACTTTTACTTCTTGAGGAGAGATATTAAAACATTTACAAATCTTCCCTGTCGGTATTATATTTTTCTTCAGGACGACCAACTGTGTGAACTGATTTTCATTTTCTCTCTACCTATTATTTCTTGTAATGGCATTCCTTAAATTTTAAATTAGCTTTGAAGGATAAAATAATTGAATTCATGCTGTTTTGTGTATACAGAGGGTGACAGCAGCTAATGTGATAATTTAAACTGTGAATGAGTCTTCACTTTGTGTTCATTAATTACAGCTAATTACAGAATTACAAACCTTCTTGGTTAGGCACTCTTATGCATTCAGGAGGCATGTTGGGTCTCCAGCTGGTATACAATTGGTTTATATACGTATACAATGATATAAATGTCCAAACTGCCCACCTACCAAGATGGCAGATAGGGCCTTTAACCATTTCACTGCCTTAATTGTACACATTGGAATATGAATGCTGAGAAGTGTTATGTCTGTTACAAATAAACGAAAATCAGAGATGTTTATGGAATATATCAGCACTGACTTCAGTTAATTGTATTATAAACATCCAGAAGTTTAGACCTTTAAATAATGACATCACGTGCACACAGTAGCGCCAATAGAAAGGACTGTGACAAGACTTCATCACATTAAGGTGTGTCTTGCTCATGCAAGACCCCGATGATTTCCCCTGCCTAAATAAAAACATTTCAATGGAGCTTTCACCAGCTGAAAGCCTATGCTAAATTTACATCATTTACCCAACTTTCCTGAAAGTGGACAACATTACTGATCCTGAACATGCCTGTGTATTGCGTGAATTATGGGATTCTTTTTTTTTCAAGTAAGCAAAACATATATTGCCTGTATATATATATTTGTCCTAAAAACATGTAAATTACGAACAGTATATAGAGCTGCATATGGTTTATCAGGTTTATACCAACCCTTATTCAACATCAACATCCAACATTTTTGGAACCCCAGATGACAGTGTTTAGCAAACATTTTTTAACTAAAAAGTCTGAAAAGTAAAGTCAAAAAGAAGTTTTGTTTACTAAAGTCAAGATATCTGGGATACCTCGGCCTCTGATCCAGTTTTGCTTCACTTTGTTTCCAAATTACTCTTTGGTGATTAGGCACTGATAATAATTAGCAACTCATTAGATTTGCTGAACTACATCCCAGGAGGAGCAATGCAATCCAATGTTAGGCAAAGGAGTGAGCTTGGTATTGATAGTAGGGAAAATTGACCAATAGCTTATTGGTGAAGGGGGCACAGTCCAAGTTTGTGAGGAGACAAAATATGTTTCATGGTGCCGTAGTTTACCACTTTAAAGATATGTCTTTAAACAGATCACTTTGTCAGCAATGAAACGCTGACTGCTGTAACTCTACTCTCCGCAGCCTAACCCTAACCTTCCCATTTCTGCAGCCTAACCTTAATCCTCTCCTCTCCACAGCCTAACCCTAATTATTCCTGTCTAGAGCATAAACCTAACCAGAACAGGTACCTTGTCAAAATAAAACCATTCAACATGCTACCCGTTCCAGGATTTAATAGTGATAGAGCCAGAAGACAATGGATGAAGAGTATGCTCTATCCTTATGCCATCTTGAGATGGTGTTAGGATCTTATTTAAATTCCAAAAGCATTATGCTTTCAGGACTGATGTAAATAACTATTTCTCTTTGTGCACATAAAGAAAGATGGGGACAGAGAAAATGCGAACTGGCAGAAATAGATGAAAAATCTTTGGTATCTCCTCTGTTACTTGCTATTTTAAATATAAAGGTGGAATGTTTTTTAGCCCCAGACCATACCTGGTAACTTCTGCCCCTATCATCACATACTATAATACATTACTAAACATCTCTTAATCAGGCTTACTACTGTGCCCAGGTATTCAATGCTAGAGAGGCTAGCATGGCTTTACTATAGAACTGGTCAGATGATCTCTCTCAATTTCTCTAATCAAGGGTTAATTTAACAGCTCACTGCTTCATCTAGCATAATATTCATTCAGACTAATTAAATCTGTCTAATAATGTGAGTCTCTTTGTCTTTGTTCTCTCTATTCTTTGTTTTACACCCTTCACATCTCATCTCCACAACTACACACCATCACCACTCTCTTGACAAGCAAAATCCATCCCTAAAATTAAAACATTCCTGACCTATCTGCGATGACAAGGCAGGCGAGATGCACGGTGCCCAGGCTTGTGAAGAAACTGACACATTTGTTTTTAATTTCAAAAGAGTAGAAAGTGAAGATCTGACCTCGTCAATCAGCCCCAGTGACAAGTTTAATCATCGCTGCCCCACAGAAATCACGGCTAAATAGGAATGCAAATAATGTATCACAAGGCTCTTATAAATGCTAATCAAGACACAGTAATCAAGTGACAATTGCACTGATCTGTCCTCCTCTGAAGTCACTCAGTGCTCTACCTTGGTACAAAGTGAACTACATAATATTTGTAGCCATGTTCATTTCTATCCTCAAGAGAACAAAAATGGAAAAATATATGAAAAATTGTATTTTCTCTATTGTAAGGACCAAAACATTTTTCACTATATTTTCCATAAATTATAAGCAATATTTAAAATTCTGTAAAGTAACAACTTCTCGGAAAATTTCCTTTTTGGGTAAAAAAATTCATTAAAAACATTATTTAGTCTTGTACAATTGTTATACCACTCCTCAAGAGCATCAAAACATTTTTTGTTGGGGGAAGGGGGGCAAGATTTTGTGCTTTCGCCCATGCCTACCTTTTTGCAAAAATACACTAGACTATAACACAAAAAAAACTCTTCACTTACCTCCTCACTCATCCAACGCGGCGCACAGGCTGTTCCTTGATGGGATGTGACCTTAAGTCACGTGACTCCATCACACTGAAGTGATTTAAGACTCGAAGGGAGAAAGAGGGGGGCACATGGGCACACTGCAAATTTGTATATCTTATGTATGTTATACAGACTTGACAGCAATCTGCCAGCCAGTAATTTAATTATCTGTGGCTGACAGATTACTGAGGTACTCTTTACGATTGAGAATCTTTTCTGGGTACTTTTATTCTTATTCTTTTTTTCTGGCACCTGATTGAACATTTACCAATCTTTGTCAGCAAATGGTCCTATAACATTCAGGTTCACTTGTTCCAGGACCCAACCTGATAATACTTGAAGCTGACCTTCTCTCTTTTTATGTACTAACCACATGTTGTGCACTGCATACTGTGTCTAATTATAGAACCTTTGACATTCATACTATTTGTTTGTGAGTATTATTTGTTTGTGAGTATCAGTGTGAGGTATTTGTACCAGTGTTTATCTGTAGGCTTATCTGTAGGCTTTTCAGGTTTACTCTTCCAGCACCTACCATCACATGTGCCTCTATTCAGTGCTTGGTATTCTCTATCCTTCCACATTCTATTTTGACCCATAGGAGTTAGGGTATCTCCTATATACCTCCAGCAGCAGAATTAGTTTTGGCATACCACTCTCTGATAGCGCCATCAGTCTCTACCTTTTACCCGGTATATAAATACTCATTGCCCATTTAACGTGCTGTCCCACTAGTGTGCTGGTCGGCATTTGTGGCTCCCAGGGCCGCTCTTCTGTACATGCCATTATAAGTATCATGACAGCATGTAAACCATATCACTTCAAAGCGCCATTACCAGTTATTTCTGGCACGCACTTATTTCTCTCATCTTCCATTGGTGTTCTGGCTGCTAGGTTACAGTCAGGACATCAGCCTATCGCATAGAAGGGTGTGAATGCTGCCAGTCACTGAACTGGCAGCAGCATCCATTTAAGAACCGGCAGTCATTTTATATATGTTTAGAGCGTCCTAGTCACTCTTGCACTCACCTGCTCATTGTGCTAGACTCTTGATTTTGTCTTTATCTTGCGATTGCTGAGCTGTCTCTTGTTTCACATCTCATTTTGTTTTGCCCATGTTACCTCTCATTCCTGTTCCTGGCATACCCTTACCATGTCTCTGTTGTTCCCCATTACTTGTGAGTGTGTTAGGCCTCATCCTAGTGGTGAGTGTCTGTGGGTGGTTGTGTGCCATTGTCTTGGTTATTTGTTTGATTGTCTTTTTTGGTCTTTCTCCATCTTGCCCTTCCCAGTGTTCCTTTAATATAGCACTGTGGGTCTCTATATGTTCTTCCCACTGTCAGGAATTATGGCTCACATTTTTCTGATACTCTGGTTACTCTGTCCTTTCTGGAAATTGCCTCCAAGGATTGCGACCTGCTAGGTGCATGCAGCCCAGCCTATCCCCACCATATTGATCTCTAGTGAAATCCAGACTCTTAGCTAGACTCCATGCTCTGGTTTGTGGAACTTAACAGGGAAAATTTAAGCCTGTTTTGCTATATCATTTGTAGCTGTAAAGAGTTTATAGGCACCATAATAAAGTACTTTATTACTTCTTAATTGTGCTCAAATTATTCCTCAAATAGGGCTCTAAATTCTCCCCATAATAGTGCTTCCTCTGAAAACTGTCTGTGATTAAACACATGAAATTGGTGGCAATCAGACATACAAGGCAAGGGGATGTGGTTTCCGGTACAGTGGTCTTTTTTTTAAAAAGACCATCATACTACAGCTGAATGGAAACTGTCGGCGATTGCCAGCAGTGTCCATTGTAGAAAGTGGCAGAGATGCAACTCCTGGAGCCACGAAGAGTCATTTGTCTAAAGCCTAACCCTAACCCTCCGTTTCCCGTAGCTAAACCTTAAGCTTCTCCTTCTTCAGCCCTAACCCCATCCCTCCATGCCCTGCACCCTAACCCTAACTCCATGTCCTGCAGCCTCACCCTAACCCTCCATGGCCCTGTTGAATGCATAAAATAAATAAAGACATCAATTATAAAATACATTAATAAATTAATCTATGTGAAAATATCAACAGTGGATTCTGTTTCGCAGGCACTTGCATGTGATTGCATATATTTGCATACATTCAATGCATGCAAATAAGTAATAAACCATAGGTTTGCACACATTCCCATGTAATATAAATTATAGATTTGCACACATTCCCATGCAACATAAATAAATAATAATAAAATGAGTTCAAAGTAGCTAAATTATGTTTTAATCACAGGAAATTCTAATCAGTTTGATTCCATATTTCAGTGTTAGAATTACATATTGATATTGTGTTCAGATTCATTGTATAGCTTATTATGTTGTGATAAGAATAATGGGGCAGATCCAGAACTACAGTTTTCCGCGATTTTCCGCGTGGCGGAGACGTAAATTCGCAGATTTGAACGCACTGCGCATGCGCACCATAGAAAATACGCACATTCACGTAGCGTAATTTTGGACGGATGGGTGATTCACGTGTGTCTCACGTAAATACTTACGTGTGGGTGTGCCAAATTTACGTTAGTCAACAATACGTGCGTTTTACGTGAAGTAGGCGGAGGGTGGTATTTAAAGTGTACAGTATGGGCATGCTAAGCTGCATACGTTCACGTAGTCAGTACGTCTGTTAGCGGACGTATGCTGTTACGTTTGGAAAAGTTAAGGTAGGGTTATTTAGACAAAATACGTCCGTGCAAGGGGTGTGCCGAGGGGAGTGTAGCGAGGTGTGCCGAGGGGAGTGTACGAAAATACGCTCCGCGAATATATGTACGGCACACGTAGTTCTGGATCTACCCCAATGGGCCTGATTCAGATCCCTGTGCGACTTTCGCGTGCACAGAGATCTGTTATTCAGCATGGAAGAGAGGAGTGCACGCCCCTGTAATTCCCTTCTTTCAGACTGCTGCTTAACTGCTGCTTGTCGCCTCATTAATATGACTAACCCCACTTTTTGTCAGGCTTTAGTTATGTGGAATCGAAAGGCTGGTCCCTACCACTGAACTTTATTGTGTATGGATGGAGTTAGGACATGTAACAGCCAGCGGATGCATGCACCGATTTTACATGTCAAGGGGACTTATGCAACAGAGTTCTCTATGTATTCACAAGTTATGTATATTGATAGATTTCTAATATTGAATGTGCATGCTAGTTAAAGTTAATTAACCCAGGAGGAGACACCAGTTAAACATATATATATTATACTAATTTCAACCCCCTGGACAAGGAACAATAGAAGCAAAGAAGACCAGTAAGCTGTCAAGTATTTAGAACTTTCAACTTTTTGACCAGTCCTGATGGCTGTTGATATTGCACTGTATCAATGACTTGGAAAGGTATCCGCTCTGGGTTCCTGGGGACATGATAGTGGCTCAGCGAGGTAGCAGAAGCTTGAGGACTTTATGTAGGACTTGCTCATGAGTCAGTGTGCAAAGGTTAGACAAATCAGGATTGAGTTGGCTGAACAAGGCAGGCTTGACCAAACTGGACAAGACAGACTTGGCTGGATTGGGCTTGACCAGGAATTGAGTTGATAGAGGCAAGCTTGACTGAACTGGACATGACCAGGACTGGTGTTGAACGGACTTGAACTGGACTGGATTAGGAATGGACTGGAATGGAGCAAGACTTGACTTGACCTGGACTGGATCAGGACTGGATCAGGCCTGCATGTACACAATCTACGTAACGATACGCTAAGTAGATAGCGTAAAATAGTTACTACGCGTGCGTAGTAGATAGAATTGGAAAATTAAGTATGTATGTTAAAAATTACAGGGTTGTGAATCCAGCCCATCATCTTGCAAGACCTTCAGTCATGACACCAGCAAGTATTTGGAGGTGGGCAAGATGCATATTTTTGCACCTAAGCCCACCACTAGGTTGTTTTCATACTGACTCTAGTCTCTGTCTCATAGATAATCTAATACCCCTTTCACATCCCCACCAGGTCCAGAAAAACCCGGGTATTTGGTGGTGATGTGAAACGTCCTGTTTCGGCAACCTGGGTCTAATGACCCAGGATTCAGACCCGGGAAAAAAGAAGGTATTTTCCTGGGTCTCACATTGGAGTGGTGTCAATGTGAAAGATCCATGTTGTTTCAACACGGGTCTTTCACAAAGACACCCAATTGGAAGGAATACAGCGCAGAAGTATGATGTCATCAAATACTGCCACAGCACTTCTCACATCATGGCACACTGGCGAGATGAAGAGGTCAGAGAGCTCCTGGCAATAAGAAGGGGGAAGAAACTTCAGGGACAATTAAGAATGCCCATATTTATTAAAACATCTCTAAAAAGCTGGAAGAAAGGGACATTACAGAAACACAGCAGCAAGTGGTCAACATATTAAAGGCCCTGTGCAAACAGTTCACCGAAGTCCATGACAGCCACAAGAAAAGTGGTGCAAGGCGGATAAATTGGCCACTATATGACCTTTGTATTGAGGTCTTCAGCTGTTCAGCCAGATGCAATCCTGTGGCCCTTGCTCAAAGAACCACATGACCAGATCATCCAATCCTGGCCAAGGGTGCATTATTTAAACCAGCAGCACAGTGTAACCTGTGCCAGAACAACTTGTTCACTCAAGGTGCCTGGTTCTTTGCTGAGTAGTAGTGCTGTAGCTATCCAGAGATCAAGTCCTAGTCCAGTCCTTGTCCAGTCTATGTCAAGTCAAGTTTGTACCAGTCCAGTCCAGTTCAGTCCAGGTCAAGTCTGTACCAGTCCAAGTCCAGTCCTGGTCCAGTCTTGGTCAAGTCAAGTCTACACCAATCCAGTCTAGTCCTAGTCCAGTCCAGGTCAAATCTGTACCAGTTCAGTCCTTTCCAGCCCTAGTCCAGTTCAGGTCAATTAGTCTATACCAGTCCAGTCCTGGTTCAGTCTAGTTCAAGTCAAGCCTGTACCAGTCCAGTCCAGTCTGGCTCAGTCCAACTCATGTTGGCCCTGTTCCAGTCCAATCCAGTCAGGTCCAGTCCAGTTCTTGTCCAGCCTTCTTCAGTCCAGTCTGGTCCAGCCCATTCAAGCCCAGCCTGTTCTAGTCCTGTCTTCATCTTACAAGTACCCTACATAGCTCATGAGCAGATCTTCCATAAAGCCCTCCAGCTTTCACTATTCCGCTGAACCAGTATCAGTTCCCTGGGAACCCAGAGCGGATACCCAAACCTGTCAGTCCGTGATATAAAATGTCTTTCCATGCTGTCGACACATCCACAAAGGACAGCATTTTCAATAATTATATATTCATTGAAAAAAATCTAAATTACATTTTTACATTGTCAATTAATACTAATGATCTGTTTTCTCTTGTTTCTCTTTTATAGTTGATCATCCGCTTGCTGCACATGAAGAGCCAGGTCCTTCCCAAACTTTGCGGCAGAATAGTAAGTCTCTGTTTTTTAATAAATAGCATTCATGCGTGAATTCTTAAAGTATATTTTTGGGCTTTAAAAGTTCAATAATGTCTTTCCATGCTGTCATCAGATCCACAAAGAACAGCATGTTAAAATATGCCCATTCAAAAAGTCCAATATAACAGTCTACTATAAATTCTCCTAAACAAAACTTTTAACATTGAACCGTCTGTTGCAGCATGTATGACGTGCAGGAGGGAGGAGGCCTCAAGCACAATGGCTTACAACACTGCTCTAAAGTTTTGCACCAAACAACCATACTTACAGTACTACAATACTAATGTTTTGGGACCTGATTCAAAGATTGAAATTAAAGAGAGGAAAGTTACTCCTTGGCAAAACCATGTTGATATCAGGGGGAATCAGATTTCATCTTTTGCAAACTGTATTAGAGTTAAGAGGTGGCGATTCCCAGGTCAAATCTAAATAACAGTGTGAAAGTAAAGCTCGTCACTACTGTGTGTAGTAAGCAATTCAAAGATATATCCCTGCATATACAGAATACAATTAACTTGACTCCCCCTGAAATCAACATAGTTTTACCCAGGAGTAATTTTCCTCTCTTATTTTCAATCTCTGAATCGGGTCTTTGTTTTCTCTGTTTCCTCTCTAGTTGATGACGGATGCGTAGTAGGTCAGTTCGGTAATCTACGCACCTAAGAAGATTCTTAGGTGTGAATATGGCCCATTGTTTCTTTATTAATAAAATGAATAAAAGTTTGTGGTGAATGACTTCCACACTGGTATTGTAACGCTCACCCTCGCTTGTGTCTGGGTCAGACGGCTCAGGTAGTTCAGAGTCCAATAAGCTGCACTCCGGCAGAAACTGCTCTCTCTGTATTTCACATATGTTGTGCAAAATACAGCAAGCAGCCACCACATGTGACATCTTTTGGTGTCAATATCTGAGTGTTTTAACAAACACAGCCATCGTCCCTTTAAACATCCAAAGGCATTTTCCACAACCATCTGATCTGAGCTGAGGGAATGGGTAAAGCGCACTTGCTCCAGAGAAAGTTGATGGTGCTGTGTGAAGACCTTCATCAGCCATGGACGCAGAGGGTAGGCAGCATTCCTGATAATATGCACCGGGATCTCCACACCATTCACAGTCTTTGACTTATGCAAAGCAAGGAAGAAGTTTTAAATATCTAATATATGGATGGTCTGTGTACATGTAATAATACATACAATAGTATAGCCTGCACTGTGGCTAAAAATACAATGCAGAACTTTCAAAAAACATGGCAGTGTCTGCCCCTAAATAAATAAATAGTAATTACAAAAATTAGACAATATCTACATCTCAAATAAACATACATATTTATCTCTCTGTGGAACAAGTATCCGCCTTGATCCTCCTCAGCCAGGTGGTAGATGTCCGAATTGGCTAACACCCAGGCGTCATAAGTGTCCAGGCCATCCAATGAAAATCCGTGAATTTGAAAATAGTATATATTTAGCATTCAGTTGCACTACATGTCATATCAGTGATAAGCGGGGAATGCAGATTAGGGTGAGGGGGCAGCGGTAGGCACTTCTGTACATATTTGTGTTAAGATGGACGCAGATCTGTGAAGAGAACTTAACATAAGTGTCCAGAACTCCATATGTGATAGGGGAGTGACAGTGGATTTTAGATCCCTTGGGCCAGGTTTACTAAACTGCGGGAATAGAAAAGTGGAAATGTTGCCCATAGCAACCAATCAGATTCTAGCTGACATTTTCTAGTATGTAATAGGAAAGTGAGTGTTAAAATCTGATTGGTTGCTATGGGCAACATCTCCACTTTTCCTTTCCCACAGCTTAGTAAATCTGGCCCCTTGTGTTTTAATATGTAGTAAATGCTGTATTCTGAAAATCAGAACACTGGCAAAATACAGTTCCCCAACATTATAAAATATTTTCCTGATCCAAGTGAGTTTACAACTAGCTGCATTAGTCTATATGTCATTTGATTTGTATTTCCATTAGATAAAAGAAAATGTGAAATAGACATAATTTTGCACAATGTGAATTTTGCAAAATACAAAAAGATGAAAAATCAGGGAATGGTAGAACAAATCTGGGCCAAATTATACAATTTGGGAGTGTCTGTGGAAACTGGGGGAAAATGGCATGTAAGAAAATAGTCTATTTATTGGTAAATCCAGAAGCTGTGTCAATACTTTATAAACTAAGTAAGCTTACAAGATCATTACCAGCTCTCCCCTGTATGCAGGCCTTAAGAAGAACTGCACTTAAACCTCTGCTGAATCTGTAACTGAGGAGCGTACAATATTTGGGGCCTCATTCATTAAAGATTTTGCCTAAATCGACTCAAATCGCGTGATTTGGGGCTAAAAAATCGCCAAACCGCATTCAATAAGCTCAAAATCACACGATTTGAGTGTGATTTGTAATCGCATTTGTCAATATCGCGGTCCCGACTTTTTCCAATGTTATGCATAGAAAATTCAGTATTCATTAAGGACGATTTCACTGAATCACCTAGAAATCGCATACAAATCGCCAAACACGAAATCGCACCTCAGGAGGTGCGATTTTCAACTAAATCACCATTAGACTTAATTGTCTCAATATGCTGCCTATATAAGTAAGGCCCTTTCACTAATTCAGCTGTGGCAATTTTGACTGAGGCTATGGAGGAGTTTATATTTTATGAAAACTCAGTTGGTATGAATGCTGTTGTGGCGGCTACCCTTGTGGCAGTCCCACATAGGAGAGTTGAGGAGGAGGGGGAGGACCATGACCATGACCAGGGGCAGGTTATGCGCAGACGGCGAATCATTCGCAATCCCCGCATCTTTCATGGGAGGATGGACCTTCAGTCCCTGTCAGACAATGAGGTGGTGCAGCTCTTTCGGCTGAACCTCCTCATACAGCTTAAAACTGATTTGGAGCCAGCAACATATAGGGGGCATGCTTTGTCTGGACCAGAGAAATTTATGGCTGTGCTTCATTTTTTGGCAACGGGATCCTTCCAGGCAGTCAGTGGGAGAGTGCGTGGCATTTCCCAGACCAGTTTCTCCAGGCACTCAACTAGTGCCTTAGGTGCACTAAAGAAACTGGCTCGGACCTATATTTGCATCCCCCCGGCCAGGAGCCAGAATGGCGAACTCATAAGCTGGCATTCTATAATCTATCAGGATTCCCCAATGTCCTGGGTGCTATAGATTGCACTCACATAGCCTGGGTGCTATAGATTGCACTCACATACCGCTGAGGCCACCTAAACGTTGTGCATATGTGTATGTCAATAGACATCATTCCCATTCAATGAATGTTCAGGTAGTCTGTGATGCTAACATGAAAATTGTGAGTGTGTTTGCCGGCTTCCCTGGGTCATGCCATGACTCCTATATCTTGAGGCAGTCATCCTTGTTTGACAAATTTGAAACTGGTCAAATGCCAGAGGGATGGCTGCTTGGTGAGTGGAATGTTATTTATGTAACTGATCATATTATAAATTTACAGGTATGTTCTTATGTTTTTGTTTTGTTTTTTTATCATAGTGTACTCAGGATATGAATATCGGCCCTGGCTGCTGACTCCAGTACTGAATCCAAAATCTCCTGGGCAAAACAATTACAAATCTGCACACATTGCTACTAGAGGAGTGATAGAACGTACCTTTGGTTTGTTAAAAACTAGGTTTAGGTGCCTGGATAAATCTGGTGGCGTGTTGTTGTATTCTCCTGCTAAAGTTTCTGAAATTCTGCTTGCATGTTGTCTACTGCATAATGTCGCACTAAACCAACAGTCCCCAGACATTATTGCAGTAGAGGACACAGTGCAAGGAGCCCATTTAACATCAGGAGAAGTTTTTTCAACTGTGAGTGCGAGGCAAACTAGGGACTCCTTAATTAGAGGCAGATTTCAATGTAAGTATTGTATTCATGACTAGTTATATGTAGTATATAGTTATATGTTATAACACACCCCCTAAACAAAAGACATTAACCTCAGCACTTGCTCTTGCATATTATACTTTCATTTCAGTCACCTGTGTCACACACTTTTAAAGTTAACACAAATAAGGCCTGTTATTTAAATTAAAGATTAGTAATGAAGAGCATGTGCGGAGCATATTTTATGTGCTGTAAGGTGAAATGGTTTAATGAATACTGTTTACCAAATGTTATTTAAAAAAACATAATTTTAAATATTCTAATGCAGTGTTGTTATGTGTATAAAGTATATAATATTTAAAGAAGTAATACAAGTGATTTTCTCAAAAATTTTATTTGACATGGTACAAGTTTGTCAAATTTTTTTTTTTCAATAAATTTTTTGTTAAAAAAAAATTATATTACTCAAAACAGTAACAACAAACAAACTATTTTTTATTTCTGGAGGATTTCCTGATTGGGGTTTGTGGGCGCCCTAATCCACCCCTGGTTCTAGCACCACACCTTACTGGTGTGCTAGGGCCTGGTGTTGCTGGTGTGGATGCAAAACTAGTGTCTGCAGATGACGATGAAGCACTAGCTGCTACAGGTGGGTTCTGCACGACACTTTGGGCAACCTGTTGGGCACAAATATGAGCTAAACGAACGTTAAGTTCTCT
Organism: Limnodynastes dumerilii; assembly: GCA_011038615.1. Classification (NCBI taxonomy): domain Eukaryota; kingdom Metazoa; phylum Chordata; class Amphibia; order Anura; family Limnodynastidae; genus Limnodynastes; species Limnodynastes dumerilii. Next base: position 85,061 of record WWET01003553.1, on the reverse strand, counting down.
CAAAACATTTGTTCCCTCCTGCATAATATTAGACATTTGTGTTAAGATTATATTTTGTCGTTCTATAGCTACACCCAGACGATTAAAGCCCATGAGGGTTACATTATGATTATGTTGGACAGCCCTCATGAGCCTTCTCATTGCTGTGCGTTGGCTATCCATAAAAATGTGTTGCAGCTCTTGGCCCCTATCCATGTTTTCTGCCATTCTTTCCAGAAGCTTCTGTTGTGCATCTGGTGCTGGTGGCTGGATTGGAGCATCTTCCTCTTGCTGACAGACGCCTGGTGAAGGCTGGGCATGCGGCGGGGATTGAACGGCCTCCAGATTAAAATACACAATTTGATCCCGTTCATCTTCCTCAACATCCTCCATGATGTCCAGGACGTCTTGTTGTACAGGTACAGGTGGACATTCATCTGTTGGGAAGATATGAGAAATGTAATTAATTCTGTGTATTCATTTTGTTTTTTCTTTACAGATGAAAAGCTTTACAAGATGAAGAGGAAGTTATGATGGAGAAAATTACCAACAACTTCAGCGTCAGAAGATGACATTTCTACTTCTGCAGGAGCTGAAGTGTCTTCAACTGCAGGTTCAGTAGACGGACCAGCAACTGAGCAAAGGTAAATACAAAAAGAGAATATTAATGTTTTTTTTTATTTTTTATCAGGTCTAGTCAACATGCGTTTAAACAGTTGTTGTGACACTAATACTACCAGTATGCTTTTAAAATTATCATTCATTGTTGTGCATATTATGCATACTGGGAGTTGTAGTTCTACAACACATTTTTATACGTTTACTGCCTATGGCTGCTTAACACATATTTATTTGATGAAATGATTTTACCTGCATCGTAGGGGACGTCCGTATCCTGGACATTTGTGCCCTCCAGTAGCTCCTCGGATATTATTGGTCGCATCGGATCTTCATAGTTTTTAAAGAAAACCTTTTTTGCAGGGCCACCACCAGTTCTCCCAGCAGCTTTCCTCTCGGCTTGTATTTTTTTTGTTTACTAGAATTTAAAATATTGCGTGATTTCAGCATTCGCACACGATTTGCATAAATATCACATGATTTCAATGTATATCACGTGAAACAGAAACAGAAACAGAAAAATCAAACCCTATACTTTAACATTAGCAGCCACCAAATCAAAGCAATTTAAACTTTGATATTGCCGCGATATAGGACATAACAAATTGCAACCCATCGCCTGAGATTACACAAATCGCGACCAAATCGATACTTAATGAATTTTGATTTTTTTTTTTATTGCGCCTATTTTGCCGCGATGGCC
>WWET01003553.1:44013-77683 GCA_011038615.1 Limnodynastes dumerilii | reverse complement strand
GGGGCTGGAGGCACATGATGAGGAATACTGAGGGGAGCTGGAGGCACATGATGGGTGATACTGAGGAAGGCTGGAAGAACATGATGGGGAAAATTGAGGGGGCTGGAGGCACATGATGGAAGATACTGAGGGGAGCTGGAGGCACATGTTGGGAGATACTGAGGGGGGCAGGAGGTTCATAATGGGGAATACTGAGGGGGCTGGAGGCACATGATGAGGAATACTGAGGGGGCTGGAGTCACATAGTGGGGAATACTGAGGGGAGCTGGAGGCACATGATGGGGAATACTGAGGGGGATTGGAGACACATGATGGGGAATACTGAGGAGGGGTTGGAGGCACATGATGGGGAATACTGAGGGAAGCTGGAGGCTGGAGAAATATAGTGGGGAATACTGAGGGGAGCTGGAGGCACATGATGGGGAATACTGAGGGGGATTGGAGACACATGATGGGGAATACTGAGGAGGGGTTGGGGGCACATGATGGGGAATACTAATGGGGGTTGGAGGCACATGATGGGGAATACTGAAGGAGGTTGAAGGCACATGATGGGGAATACTGAGGAGGGGTTGGAGGCACATGATGGGGAATACTGAGGGGGGCTGGAGGCACATGATGGGAGATACTGAGCTGGATAGGATACTTTGCACGTGCCCATGACACAGGAACCACACACCCCCGGCGACGCAGGGACCCCCACAAAAACCACATCCCTCCCCTAGTGACGCAGGGACCGTCGCCTTGGTGATGCAGGGACCGCCCCTATGTTACATTTCTCTGGAATACTGAGGGGGGCTGGAGGCACATGATGGGAGATACTGAGGGGGGCTGGATACTTTGCACGTGCCCATGACACAGGAACCACACACCCCCGGCGACGCAGGGACCCCCACAAAAACCACATCCCTCCCCTAGTGACGCAGGGACCGTCGCCTTGGTGATGCAGGGACCGCCCCTATGTTTTTTTACATTTCTCCCTGAAATTATTTTTCAAAAGTAGGCAACCATGGGCTAAACTAAGCGAGAGAGCAGCAGCAACAGCCCGGGCAGTGTAAAAAAAATAGCACATCTATTAAATATAGCGTGACAGGCAGAATGGCAGTTTTCCCATCGCCGACGGATCTCTGAATCAGGCCCTTAGTCCCTTAATTTACACCTCTAAAACACTAAGGGCCTGATTCAGTTAGTTTAGATAGACGATAGACAGGTGCACTTTTTCCAGTCTATTAGACGATAGAAAATAGATAAGTGCACTTTTTCCAGTCTATTACGGCAGCTGATTTTTATGCGTGCCTCTATAAGGTGTGAATAAAAAAAAAATGAGTACAAATAGCTTCGCACCGGAAATAACGGGGGTGCAAGGCTAATTGAATAGGGCCCTTAGTGTACAATGTTACCTTAACTTATAAAAAAAACCATGACAACAATAACCGGTACTTTATCATCTTTGCGGCCCCCACTACGTAACTTTAGGAAGTACCGAAATAACTCATTTTTGGACCTGCACAGCAGCCCCTGCAGACGGGGGGGTTGAAGCTGTAATTTTAGTCACACAGTGAAAATATGTAAGTAGCGTAACATGGCGGCCTCCAGCAGGAAGTACCCAATAACCTTCAATTCAAGTGTTTATTTCTTTCTAGGTTTGTTTTATATGTAGGGCTAGGAATACTTGGGTTTGTTAGTCTCCTTGAAGCCGTTCTATGTGATGATGGTGGGCGACAGTACATGGTGGGGGTTGTGCAGGTGGAATATCTTCTCTACACAGGTGCATGGGTGCAGGTGCTTTAGCGGTACGTGTAGTTGCAGATTGCTGAGGAAGAGGGTCTGTTGGGAGGTGCCCAGAATCCAAGTAACCAAGTTTAATTATGCTGAGGTAAAAAGTATAAGAAAGAAAGGTATGCAATACAGGAGGATCGTCAGAATGAGGAGAACCCGGCAGTTGGCAGTCATCCTCAACAGCAGCACCCTCATTCCTTGGGAATGTGCAGCATCTAAAAAGAAAATAAAACAAAAATTAGAAATTACACCATTCAAAATGTATAATTTTTGTGTGAAAACAAACTTTTACATACTATTTTTATACCATGTGCTGGTATATGGTATATAAGTGTTCTAAAGAATTTAAAAGGTAATTTGGACATTAAAAATGGATAAGAATTTTGCAAAGAAGCATATTACTCACCTGATAACTCATAAATATCTGCAGCATATGTAAGACAGTGTTTAATATTACTTAATCAAGAGCACAGATGTTAAATACATAAATATATTCAAAAGAGATGATGATAGTGAAGACTCCAGAAGGATTAACAAAAAGTGTGAAAAAATATTGGCACACGTAGACTTTTTACCTTCCTGGGTTTGCGATGTGGTTTGTGATTTGTCTAACAAAAGGATGATGAAAAAAAGTGCTTTAACTTTACCAAACATTTTAAGATTTCTTCAACATTTATTTATTTTTTTTGCTTTTACCTCTCCTAGACAGCTCTGGATCACTGTTAGGCTGCTGGGGGATCTTACTGCCCATGGGTTGTTTTTTACAGCGAATTGCATGTGTATGTTAAGGTACGTTTCAACTGCGGATGCATAGTAACTTTTTGTACATACTTTACGTAGGCTATACGCGCGTAAGTGCCTCACGGACAGACTTGTGAATTGGACTTATGTACGGATTTGCGAAGCAAAAATACACACGTGAAAATTTTAATAAAAATGGCCTGGGGAAGGCATTTAAATAAAGGTTTGTGGACGCGAATAACATGAATCATACATACGGAGGACACACACACGCAACTGCTCACGGAAAGTTACAAGTGGTCTTTGGAGGCGGAAGTCACCGACCGGTTTAGCCTGCACCGGCCGTGCGTAAAATCAGGGCCGGTGATAGGGTGTTCGACGCCTCCCTGCAAACTTTAAATTTGCGCCTACCTGTTTTACAATTTGTCATCAGAGTTTCTAGAGTATAATATCCAAGTAAGCACCATAAAACACAATCTTGTAAACACAATAAAAGTAAGTAAATCATAGCCACTACTATACAATACAGGCAGCATTCTAGTCTCCACTATACAATTCCCATTTCATCCTAAACACTGCAACACAATACAGACCATATATCTTAGGGACACATACCTTACCGACATTATCCCAGTGACCGCTATACCATACAGGCCACCATACAATACAGACTGCATCCTTTCCGACCACTGTACAATAAATTCAACATCCTTGTAACCTGAATGCAGTTAAAAAAACAGTCACAAAACAGAAAACATTTGTGACAATAATACAATAGAAGCACAACCTTTTAAGCACTAAGTTATCCAGTTTGTGTGTGTAGTGTATATATTCATCCAATCTCTCCCCCTTGCGTGTACTTCCCCTTATGTGTCTCCAGCCCCCCAATTGCCCCATCATGTCTCTGCAGCCCTCAGTATCCCCATCATGACAAACCTTGTGACCATAAAGAGCACTGCAATAATTGTTACCTAGCAACAGCCCTATATTCCAGCTTTTTCTGGCATTCCAGGCTTTTGATCAGCATGTCTCATTACTTTGGGTCAGCAAACAAAAGTCTTTGAAGATTGACAGCAACACTGCCCTATCATTGTCTCATATGGGGCAGATTTAATAGGTCAATGGAAAATGTCTTTATTGGCTAAGTTGCAAGATGCATAAATTTAAATAAAAAACACATAAAAAAAATAAAGAATATTACATCTAATTTTACTGAAGTTCCATGCATCGGATTGTGATTACCTTTAAACAATGGGCATTAGTACTAAGGATGAGCAGGTTTGGGGGGTCCTGAGTAGAAATGAGGCGTGTGTTGGTTGCTCCTCTCAAATTCGGATTTGAAAGGCAAAATGCCATTATCCTGCAAATGCCGCATCTCGCAGGTTTGTATTCTGCAGAAGGCAATCTTTAATGATTGGACAGCCCTTTTTGCGATTAGAGAGTTGAGAAGAACTGTTCTTGTGTATTGGAGTATATATATAAGATATTCCCTCATGAGCTTGTAGCCATTTAGGATAGTAGAGTTAAGGGGAACATTTGCTAGCTGTAGCTGTGTTGTGCTATGATATATGTGCTATGATATACACAATGGGTAGAGTCAAGGTCATGTCACAATATGCACACAAAATGTGTGACGTATCTATGTGATGTATTTATAACGTATGTACTCCATATTCACATTTAGCCATTTCTCCTAGATACTTTCAGTTCACCATTAGGTTACAACTGCACTTGATAACGTTATTACGTCTAAAGCTGCACAATAAATACCTTGCTCATCTGGATGGCATGTAACTACCGTAAGTGAAATACTTAAATAGCTCAAGCAGAATATTTGCACCTTAGATCTGATCTGATCTGCATTAATAAGTATACATTTTCTAAATGACATCACATCTGGATTGCATTAGTTGTAAAGCTTTAACTGTTTTCTGTTCTTTATGTCACTCCACTATAATTACAGGAATCTTACAGAAGGCATTTTTTTTTTAAAGCAAATTTTTTAAATCAACTTAAAAACAATAATAAATATTATTAAAACATTCACATATGACATATACATTTTATTCAATCCACAACCCTGCAAAGCAAACAAAAGACAATAATTAATGCACACATGTAAAAACGGTTGTCATTTGTTTTTTTATTTGTGTTCTTAAAAACATCATGCACTTTTTTGCTAGGAATTGTAATTGACGCATCATTATAGAAGAATACATTTATTAGAAATATATGGAACTATGGCTATGTTTTCTACCCTGTTCCCATTGCAGTTAATTAATGCGGACTATTTAAATGACATGTTACAAGCAAACTGCCATTCTCTTGTGTCGTGTACATTTAATTATATAGTGAAAGCAGATACCTTTGGCAACATGACTGATTTGGATGGCGAGACAGCAGGCTGTGGCGTCGCCAACCAGACTTCAATCATGTTGAAGTTGACATGCTTTTGACACTTGTGATGGGTAAAATCTATTATGCTTGCAGGCCAGTTTCAGCTGCTGGCAAATTGTGGATCTGGCAGAAGATCTGTGATAAAATAAACGCTAGGGTGGCGCTCCCAGTGGTTGGTTCACAGGAAGTACACAGGTTCGAGGACATGGGGCTGTATTCAGAGAACCATTTTCATAATGGTACACAATTATACGCAGGGCAGGCACGTCCTGCTCCGCGAGAGAATGCAGTGCATCCCAGCGCCATGCTGGATAGGCGCCGGACATCCCCCCGCACCACGCTATACAGATTGGCAGCGTTCATACAGGAGATTGTATGAACGCTGCCAATCTGTATAGCGTGGTGCGGGGGGATGTCCGGCGCCTATCCAGCATGGCGCTGGGATGCACTGCATTCTCTCGCGGAGCAGGACGTGCCTGCCCTGCGTATAATTGTGTACCATTATGAAAATGGTTCTCTGAATACAGCCCCATGTCCTCGAACCTGTGTACTTCCTGTGAACCAACCACTGGGAGCGCCACCCTAGCGTTTATTTTATCACAGATCTTCTGCCAGATCCACAATTTGCCAGCAGCTGAAACTGGCCTGCAAGCATAATAGATTTTACCCATCACAAGTGTCAAAAGCATGTCAACTTCAACATGATTGAAGTCTGGTTGGCGACGCCACAGCCTGCTGTCTCGCCATCCAAATCAGTCATGTTGCCAAAGGTATCTGCTTTCACTATATAATTAAATGTACACGACACAAGAGAATGGCAGTTTGCTTGTAACATGTCATTTAAATAGTCCGCATTAATTAACTGCAATGGGAAGAGGGTAGAAAACATAGCCATAGTTCCATATATTTCTAATAGATGTATTCTTCTATAATGATGCGTCAATTACAATTCCTAGCAAAAAAGTGCATGATGGTTTTAAGAACACAAATAAAAAAACAAATGACAACCGTTTTTACATGTGTGCATTAATTATTGTCTTTTGTTTGCTTTGCAGGGTTGTGGATTGAATAAAATGTATATGTCATATGTGAATGTTTTAATAATATTTATTATTGTTTTTAAGTTGATTTAAAAAATTTGCTTTAAAAAAAAAAATGCCTTCTGTAAGATTCCTGTAATTATAGTGGAGTGACATAAAGAACAGAAAACAGTTAAAGCTTTACAACTAATGCAATCCAGATGTGATGTCATTTAGAAAATGTATACTTATTAATGCAGATCAGATTGATCCTAAGGTGCAAATATTCTGCTTGAGCTATTTAAGTATTTCACTTACGGTAGTTACATGCCATCCAGATGAGCAAGGTATTTATTGTGCAGCTTTAGACGTAATAACGTTATCAAGTGCAGTTGTAACCTAATGGTGAACTGAAAGTATCTAGGAGAAATGGCTAAATGTGAATATGGAGTACATACGTTATAAATACATCACATAGATACGTCACACATTTTGTGTGCATATTGTGACATGACCTTGACTCTACCCATTGTGTATATCATAGCACATATATCATAGCACAACACAGCTACAGCTAGCAAATGTTCCCCTTAACTCTACTATCCTAAATGGCTACAAGCTCATGAGGGAATATCTTATATATATACTCCAATACACAAGAACAGTTCTTCTCAACTCTCTAATCGCAAAAAGGGCTGTCCAATCATTAAAGATTGCCTTCTGCAGAATACAAACCTGCGAGATGCGGCATTTGCAGGATAATGGCATTTTGCCTTTCAAATCCGAATTTGAGAGGAGCAACCAACACACGCCTCATTTCTACTCAGGACCCCCCAAACCTGCTCATCCTTAGTACTAATGCCCATTGTTTAAAGGTAATCACAATCCGATGCATGGAACTTCAGTAAAATTAGATGTAATATTCTTTATTTTTTTTATGTGTTTTTTATTTAAATTTATGCATCTTGCAACTTAGCCAATAAAGACATTTTCCATTGACCTATTAAATCTGCCCCATATGAGACAATGATAGGGCAGTGTTGCTGTCAATCTTCAAAGACTTTTGTTTGCTGACCCAAAGTAATGAGACATGCTGATCAAAAGCCTGGAATGCCAGAAAAAGCTGGAATATAGGGCTGTTGCTAGGTAACAATTATTGCAGTGCTCTTTATGGTCACAAGGTTTGTAAATTTTGATGTGTTTTACCATAATGAACTCTAATGAAATCATTTGGTTTTTGGCCAGGCAGTTTCATTGGCTATTTCAATATATAGTTCCTACTCATGCATTCTGCTTTATATTATATACACACAAAATGGAGGTTGCTCAAATCAGTTTTAAGTTAACAGCAGGTGCTGCAAGGTATAAGGAATTCACATAGATACAAAAGACACCCCAGCACTTGCAATTAACCAGCAATGAATTAAAGTCAGAGAATTTGTTATAAGGCTTCTCTATTTTGGTGGCCTGACTCTAAACTGTCAGAGTTCCAGCTTTGTGTCATATATCATGTATATTTAAATTGAGAGCTCACCCCAGCAGAGGTCCCCAAGTCTCCAAAACAGCTAAACTGAAACAGCACCCCCTGTCAGCTGCTATCCCAGACAAGCTTTAAAACAAACACACAAATGGAGGTTGCTTAAATTAATTTATAAGTTAATATAGAGCAGGTACTGTTTCAGTGATGCAAAAAGGTGGCAGCTGTCATACTTGTTTCCTCTAGCAAAGGAAAGCTTGTTCCACAGACAATTGTAATTAGAAACAGTGATAATTTTGATCCCCTGTGATAAACATGCATCCCCAGTAGCAGTAGCCCTTTTTGGATTCCTTAAGGGAGCGAGCATGCCCTAAAATAATGGATGCAAGGCTACTCCCATTTGCTAATAAGAAGAATGATTGGAGATTGAAGTGGAGATTTCTTATTCTGGGATCTCTCCATAGTCTTGGCAGCAGTTACTGGATTGTTAGTTGTGACATTTCAGTTTAGCGATTTGTATAAGCAAGTTGCATGAACTCACTGCAAATGACAAAACATGGAGGAGGAGCTTAGATGTTTAACATCCTTGCCTCTACTTACTTTGTCACTACACAGGGCACAAATGCCTTAACAGCTGTTGGCAGGATTTGAAGAAAAATATTTCCACACCTTGGAGGTAGTTTTCTTGCTTCTTTGCCTAGGCAGGACAACACACTTATTCCTAGCACAAACTTCAGGTACTGATTTATGAATTTCTTTGACCACAACATCCTCCACACTAACAATTTCTAGTTTTACAACACCATTATGATTAGTGTTAGATCCACAATGATATCCCTTATTCTGTTGCACAATTCCAGGTACCCCAACAGCATCCTCTATACTGTAGCTACATCTACACTGCTAGCTGTCACTAACTTTAGGTTTATGGATTCTGCCTCAGGGACACTTGAGTTGGGGGTTGGGGGTTTCAAAGAGGAACACACAGAAAGTTCATGGAACAAAAGGTAAGTGTTAACAGAGTTTAAAATAAATAATTGCAACTCAGTTAGTGTAAAGACAATGGAAATGCTGACAACACAATAGTGCAGTAAACAGCATGGATGAACTGTGATGGCTATATTAATGCTGAATAACACAGTGGCACAGTAGACAGCATGGATGAGCTGTGAAGAGTTTAAGGATGCTGATTAACACAGTGGCACAGTAGACAGCACGAATAGAAATGTACTTGAGACAGCTCAGAAGCAGAACATGGTGGCACAGGAACACTGTTCATGCAGTTTTTTAGTAATGTAAAGAGTGAGAATTACTTCCAAACTGTTCTTCATGCTGGAACAAGCACCTAACTGATTCTGACCCTCCAAAATAAAAAAAAATTCTGATACAGCCAGGTCAGATGGAAAGCAAAGGTATGTTATAGGCCCTTGAAGATCAAAAACACCAAAATTATTATTTTAATAGGATTAACACATTGTGCCCCCTTCTTCACAATGTTCCCAAGTGCATGGGAAAACACAAGGTGGTCATCCAGTCATCCCATTAGCGGAATTTCTTGATGGGACTAATTTCAGATGAATGACTGGAGCTGTAGTCCTATCAGCCCCATTCTGGCTAATCTGTCTTGGTGAGGAAAGGTGGGTTATGTAAAAATACAGAAAGAGCTGGTATTAGACACTATATACTATCCCCTTTTTACATTGGTACAATGTGGAAATCTTAAGGTAGGGTTCTAGAAGCATAACTCTGTACAAGCTCCATCCTTTCAGTTGCAAAGTGAGGGTCTCAATCCTTTGGGCATGCAAAGGACATCACAATGTGATATCACAATGTGCGGTATCATATGGAGGAGGGGCGCTGCAGACCTTCACAAGCGAATTACAGAGGGCTAATGCACAGGGAAGTCCTCCTTGCATATTGACACTATGTAGTATAGCCTGCCAGGGATGGACACAAGTAGGAATCGTAAATACACAGTAAGTATGCCCATGATTCCTACTAGTATCTGTATATCTAGCCACAAGTGTCCTGGACAGACAGAGAGGGGAGCCTGGGACTCCTGGGTCCCCTCTTTGTCCAGAATCTGGGACACTAGTCCTGCGTGACCATGCACAGTGCTAAAAATAAATGTAAAATAGAAAACATGTGTAATAGAGGTAATGGCCTCTATGCTGCCCAAAATCTGGGCTTTAGTGGTTGATCCAAAAAAGATAATCTGAAAACTACACATAGGATTGGACCCAGACTACCACAAAGTTAATGTTATACAACTGTATTTGTTTTTGTGAGCGGATGTGTACGTGATATCGAAATTTCTGATTTAACACCATTTTAAGTGGGAACGGGTCAGAAATATCACAGTGGGCTTCAAAGGGAACTCTGCGAGCGATGAGAGTGGTCTCCCATTAACTTGTACAAATAGATCAGAGATCTGCTATCAGTGCTTTGAATGTAGCATGAGTGGATCTCTGGATCTGGTCTATAACAATAATTACAGGATATTTGCATCCCAGGTTTATATCTGCTTTTAACTTTCCTTTTAATGACCAGTTCACACTTGCAAATACTTTCCATAAAATGCTTTGACTCATTAAATCACTTGAACTGGTTTAAATTTGAGACCATCAAGCATGTGTCCTTATCAAAATGTCAATAAATAAAAAGGTTGGGCTCTGTAATCATTTGTTAAGCCACAATGGCACCTGTCAAAATGAAAATACACAATTCATCCAAGTCAAAGTTTCATATATCAACATTCCTAGGTAAATCATGAATCATTTTGATAAGCCCTCCACATCAGAAATTTAGAGCTAGCTGACTTTGGGCCAAATAGTACTGACATAACCCCTTTAAATGTGCTTTACTCATCTGGCTTTTTGTGAGGATATCCACATAGACACAGAAAGGTTTCCTGTAACAGATTTCTCAGCTCATCCTTGATTAATACTTCCTTAAGAGGTTTAGGTTGAAAGTGAGGTTTTCTAAGAATTATCGTGATCAGATTCTTACAAATGGCATGGCTGCATTTTTTTTCCTTAAGCTCTCTGGGAAGGTCGGACGCTTCAGATTTAAGAGAACTTGACGATGGATTAATGACATAGACAAATGATAATTTTTATTTCACCAGTGCTTTAGCTGTGGCAAGCCACCATTAATAAAGAACACTTGACACCGGATTGTAAGTTATTTCAGAAATGGCTTTTCTGCTGAGATCAACACAGAATTTGAAGAAACACTTCCTTAGCTGGTAGAGAGATGGGGCAGAGAGACTCACACTCTCTCTAGAACAATTTAATACAAGATTCACATTCTCTAATAAATATTACCTCCTACAGGTACAAAGAAGGCTTAATATATCTAACAATGAAAATTGCATAATGGATTGCAGTCAAAAAGTAAAACATAAATGTAAAATAATATTTGCCTGTGTTCCAGAGAACTGGTGAGACCCCCTCCCTCACCATCTGCTGCAGTTAGGGGAAGAAGACCTCGTTCCTGCTGCATTATATTGTGCAAAGTGTCACCTTTTTTTTTAACTCGACATCAAGAACTGACTCCAGATTTTACCAGAAGGACTGCAGTATTTGAATAATATATTATTTTATAGTAGATATTTTATTTCACTCAAAACACATTTTTAAGCTGTGTTAAGCTGTCTATTACCCCAAAATCTTGACAAAATATACAACTATAATATACATAATTTTCTGCTTTTTAAGATAACCCACTACCTTCTCTGCTTGTGCTGAATCAGTTAAATGTGACATCTTTGCCTCACTGCACCAATCACTTTTATAGCAGAGAGCAGTCACCGTTGGGAGAATTTGGTTGAGGGTTTGTGTAGGCTGTTGACTGAATCTAATTTGTTGCCTATTAATATTAAGTTGCATGCTATTACCTGGCATCAGAATGCTCTCCTAGCATATTTGTGCTATTTTAAAATGAAGGGGGGAGGGGGAGTCATGACACAGACAATACCATCAAAATTTTCCAAGAATTCCAATATCCAGACCCTCTGTTACAGCCTCCTAGGGATTATCTCACCGGGGTACAGAGTCTAAACCAGGGCCAGGTATTCACTAGAGCCCCTGATGGTGGGGATAGGCTTGGCTGCTGGCACCTGATAGGTTGCGACCCTCGGCAATAACTCCCAAGGAGCGAAGGTGTCTGAACAGGAACTGAATCACAACCTGGAACTCTCACACAACAAAGCTGGAATCCTTGCTCACTAGACAGGAGATATGAGCTCAGAAGCACAAGTATATAGACATGAACTTTGGCATTTAATATAGCAGGCAGAAACCCAAGCATAAAGCTGTCAGGCTGGAACTCACACACATACAGAAGGCAGAGGTAGCAGGTACACAGAATACTGAACCTGAATAGTATGGATCCACAGGTGTGGAACAGATGACAGACAGGGTCTCCCAGGGATTCCTGAGAAACTGCAGATGGAATAGCAAGAGACTACAGGTATATGAGGAGGCTGACAGCAAGTGGTAGATAGATAGTAAACAACACACCACCGGCAGGGGAGGGGAGTCTGATGGGCTGACTTGCTCTAACACACACACACTGAAAGATGGAACATAGTGGAGATGATAAACAGATCCAGACCTACGCCCGCCGTCGCTATGATGGCGGGCGTAAGCATAAGATCGTCTGAAAAGCCGATCTGCGCATGCGCCGGGCAGATGTTGCCCGGCGTCGCTACGGCGACGCCCGATCGTAGATTGGGCGTCCGTAGCAGCGCCGTAGGGACGCTGAAGGGGACGTCCCCCAGCGTCCCTACATTCAGGTTAGTGTAGGTGGGCGGGGGGAGCTAGTATAATGAGGGTGGGAGGGCGGGCTAGGCGGCCATACGCTCCTGTGCGAGCGTATAGCCCCTTCCTTACGCCGGCTGAAGTTAGGGTAGCCTTCAGCCGGCATAAGGAAGGGGCCATAAGGCCGCACAGGGGGAGTGTCGGGAAAGTGAACGCCGATACGCTGTGCTTTAGTAAGCACAGCGCATTGGCGTAGGTCTGGATCAGGTCCCAAGTGTATAACAGCAGAGGGGACCCGGGAACCTGGGCACGCACACTGCGAGATGACAAACACAGCGGCACACACACAAAACCGAGCAGATGAAGAGGCTCAAGGTTGGGTACAGGAAGTGAGAGGGGGAATGCTCCCAGTCACTCAGCAAAGAGGAACGCTGTACCGGTCAGAGACCGCAGCTGTCAGCGTGATTAGCAAGCTACTCACACCGCACACTGCAGACACATACGGGGTAGACAAAAAGACAGAGAAGGCAAGGGTAACACCAGGAGAACACAGGGCAGAAATCACAACATTATCCAAGGTAGGAGCACAAGGAGAACACGATCAGAATGCAGGCAAACTCAGGAATACCAGACGCTATAGCCGACAATGAGGCTTCCCGGGCTCAGGCTATTTTAAGTCCAACCCATCAATCAGCTGCAGTACTCAGGTAGATCTACTTGATTAACTATCAGCTGTGGGAAACCAGGCACATAAAACCCAGAAAGGGAACTTCACAGGCTGCTAGAATTTCTCCTGCAGCCTGTGACACCCTCTGCTGACAAACCTGTCCAAAATACCTTATTTTCTAAAATACTATTCATTGTCAGAAGACTCCACTATTGAGCTGTGTAAAGCTAAAAGAAGATAACCAGTGGAAGAGAAAATGTAAAATATCTCCTTTGGAAAAGCATACTAAAATATATTAGAGGTTAGGTGATTGTAGCGGGTTATGACAAGTCAGAGGACAGTGGTCAGAAAACAACTTTATTAACAGAGTCCAATGCAGCACATTGTTGTAATACAGCAAGCAAGAACAGGTGCACAGGTAACAGCAAACAGATTGGGTGTCAGGTTACAGAAACAGAGTTCCAACTACACTGTCCATAGAAACAGCAGGTAATATTCCCTAGCCATTATGAAACAGATTTCAAGGGAATAAATAGAGAACATCCCTCCTACAAAAGCCGGGGGTTAATCCTTTACGGGCATGTGGCTATTTCTTACTCTGCCACAGTGATGTAAAAAGTAAAATAAATACTCATTTTATAACCTGAAATTTTTGCTTTCTTCTCTATTGTGTGGTTACAATGGGCATTTTTAATTAGCGAAAGAAAGGGGTTGTTCCTCTCTAAAGCGCCACCACTGTTAAGGTCTGCATGAAATACACCCAGGGAATCCTATCAAGTATCCCTAAAAAAGACATTTTATAAAAAAAATGTCCAGAAACAGTAAAAAAAAAGGGGGGAATACTTTCAATGTGCTCTCAATTGTACAGATTTCAGTTCAATATTCAGGCAGGTGGTAAATACTGATGATTCTTCAAATAGATATTCAGCTAGATCTTCACAGTGTATTAGGAGATCTATTTGAATATCTATTTGAAGAATCATTAGTATTTAACACCTGCCTGAATATTGAACTGAGATCTGTACAATTGAGAGCACATTGAAAGTGTTCCCCTTTTTTTTACTATTTTTAAATAGGGACTTCAGAACACTTTTCATGAGAGGTCAAATCTAATTTTGCTTTTGTTCCCCTAAATGATGCAATATGGCGACATTTTATGTACCTTAGAGTTCGCATAATTAAGGCAGCATGATACTACAAACAGTAGTGCCCCCCCATTTCCCCCTCCCCCAAATTTCTCTGCTGCTCGAGGGATCTCTAACAGGGTGAGTTGTCCCCTTGGCTTCCTGTTACAAAACAATTCATATCTTTCAATGGATATTTTACAGTGCAAGACATTTTTAAAGATCAGGTCTATTTTTTTATTAATCCACCATAATATCCTATCATTTATTTCTCATCCTCTCTGTATTTTATTAAAGCACCTTTAGTACCTTAGAAACCCCAATTGTTCCTGGTCTAATTGGTCCTGTCACTCTGGGGTTTATTACAGAGTATTTCCTGATATTAAGAATGACCCTGGTGAAGCTGATTGATTTAGAATTAGCTGGAACTAATCGGTGACTTCCTTGATGTTCTTTGTCATCTTTCCCAGTCTACAATGCAGTGAGAAAGAATATGGGAGCAAAATTCCCCTGGCTTGGAAAACATTGCAGCTGAAATTAATTCATCATTGCTGTTTAGAGGATTACTGTGTTCTGACACTGGGTTTAAGGAAAATGATGGAGACATTGTTACTATACTGGGGTCACTCACAGGTTACAAGAAATAATGTTTTTTTCGCCTTCTAATACTTCCCAGAGAATTTGGCAGTATTGGAAGGAAAAAGTACAAATATAAACAACAGCAAAAGTAGCCTGAAACTAGAGTATTATGCCAACTAGCTGATACCCCATGAACCATAAATGCATTGTTGCCAAAACTGCATCCACCCTAAAAAAGTAACAAAATATTATGTATTCAGCACAATGCTTCATCTGGTCTTATCTGTGTGGAGTTAGTATGTTCTCCCTATGTCTGTGTGGGTTTCCTCCGGGTGCTCCGGTTTCCTCTCACATGCCAATAAGGGTGCAGGTCAACGGCGATAACTGCCCTTCCCCTATACAAGCCAATTTCTAATTTAGACCTGTAATGGTGATACTATATAACTTTCACTGTCTATAAACAATTAGAGGAAGTGTGTTAATATTTGTATGTAAACAGGGCACATTTCAGGGATAAAGTTATTTAAAAAATATTTTGCCCTTTTCTAGCTATATATTAAAAGTTATGTACCGCAAAAGTGGTCAATCTTTTGCTGCCCTGCTATGGAGCAGGTTTCCCTTTCTGCACACTTACACATTAATTAATAACATCTTCTAATTAGCGTTATTTTCAAAGTAGAGACAGACAAAAATTAGCTATTGACTGTCTATTTCTGAAACAGCACTTTCTGTATGAAGACTGCATCCCTGCCAAAAACAAGCTGGCAGGTTAATTGGCTGCTGAATAAATTGACCTCAGTGTATGTATGTGTTAGAGTGTACACCCAGTGGGGCAGGAACTGAATGTGAAATATTCTCTGTAAAGTGCTACGTAATCTGATGGTGCTATATAAAAACCAGTTAATAAGTAAATATATATGAAACTGATGCAGTTAATGTCAATAATTTTGGGTTAGCACCCAAACGTCTGTTTATTTTCATATTTTATATTTCATATTTTGTGTCAACATAAGTCCAGTTCTGTCCATCTGTTTTTCTGTTTTTTCATGATTCAAAAGTACCAGTTGACATAAAGGACCAGATTCAGAGACTGAAAATAAGAGAGGAAAAACCATGTTGGTTTTAGGGGCAGTCAGGGTTAGTTGTATTCTTTGCATGCAGGGATATATCTTTGAATTGCTTACTGCACACAGATACTGACCAGCTTTACTATCACACTGTTATTTTGACTTGGGCTGGGAAACGCCACCTCTCAGCTTTAATACTGTTTGCAAGAGATGATATAATGTATGACTTTCCTCTCTTATTTTAAATCTCTGACTCTGGTCCATAGTGTTTTTTTATTCCTTACGGTAAAGAAGATATGTGAAAGAAGAGAGCTTCTGTTTTTAATCCACCCAGATTAAGTCCACTAGTTGCAATCAGTTCAGTCTCATTTTCAGTAAACTAAACTTGTGTGTCTTGCTAAAATGTGTGGAATCAGAATGGGACATTTGACCTTCTAAAAGTGTTTTCTGGCAGAAATAAGTCATTTCTGCCAAAAGTTTCTAGCAGCGACTTGGTCATGGACTGAAACAAACCAGTTGGAATTAGCCACATTTAGGGACAAATAAAAAACATTAGTATTTGTTTCTGTATTTAAAGGGGGCCACACTCCTTGAACTTTTTCCATTATTATCCATCCCTTCTTAATATTTATGGTGTTGTGGCACCTTTTATAACATAAGATGTTGTATTTAGTAGGTTTCTGTTTCTTTCAGTATAGTCTTACCAGAGACCATTGCTGCTCGTCTTTAACACAGTATAGCAAAATCTTGCAACTATTTGTTACTATGATGACAGTATCTTTAATAATTTACTTGAATTACTTGCCATATGCATACAACTCATTCAAAAGTGCATTACATTGACTGATTTTATTTTTATTATTATTATTATTATTATTAATAACGCCAAATTTTCAACAGTACTTTACAAAGAAAATATTTCACATTCACATTTTTGTGGATGCAGTTGCCAGCACGGTCGGCCCTATTTTAAAAATTATACAGCCGCCAGCTGAATGGAAATAGAAAATTGCCATTGGGAATAGTAACCTATTTTCCTATTCCCAATAGCTAGATTGTGCAGTGGTTGTGGCGGGTGTATTAGGGTTAGGCTGCGGTGGGTGTTTAAGGTTAGGGCTTAAGGTGAATGTTAGGGTTAGGCTTCAGGAATGGAGGATTATAGTAAGGCTGTGGTGCATGAACGTTTAGGGTTAGGCTGTAGGGAATGGAAGTTTAGGGTTAGGGTTGAAGAAGGGTTAGGCTGCAGAAAATGGAGGGTAAAGGTTAGAAGAGAATTAAGGACAGGGGGGGTGATTCAGAGATGCGATTGCGAAAAGATCGCAAATATACGCACCTTAGGTAAGATCTTACCAGGTTCCAGCCCACTGCATAAACAGTCACTCCCCTTGCAAACAGCGGTGGATCTTAAAGTTAGACCACCATTGACTAACCCTAATTCTGCGCTGTCATTTGAGATCTTAAGGGAAGTAGTAGCGTTTATTTAAGATCCTAAGTGTCTGCCCGCGCCCATTTTTCCTCATCTCCCTGCCTCCCCCCGCCCATTTTCATGCAAATCCTTCCGATCTTAAACTTTCGCAGCACTTAAGATCTTAAGTGCTTGCGATCGATTCAAAAGTACGCTCTTAGCAAATTTACGCTCCTAACCTCTACGTAGACGGTGTGCACTATTACTACGCATGCGCAGTTATGCGAATTTTCTAAGATCCTAAATATACGCTCCTAAGTTGCTAAAAACACATACGTTTCGGCGGATGAGTCTCTTCACCGTTACTTTCTACAATAAAGGCTCCATTTAAATGTTGTATGATGGTCTTTCACAAAAAAAGACCATCATACTGGCCAGTGGGAGTCGTCACCTCGAATGGGGTCTTTTAGAAATAGAGACAGCCGAAAGCTCATTTTTGTCTGTCTCTATTTTGTAAAGGCAGCCATTTTCTCAAAATTTGCCGATTGGCATACCTACCCATTCATTTTTCAGAGACCTGCCACACCCACTGCAGACCTGACCCCCAACCGGAGAAATAGAAAATTTCGAAAATCGCGTTTTCTAACCGGGGACTGACTCCCTGCAGACCTGACCCCCAACCGGAGAGATGAGAAACGCTCTCTGGGGAGTTTTAAGGTTGGGTAGTGGAGTAGAGTGGGTTAGGGTAATGAATGGGGAGAGTTAGTGCCATGGAAGGGCAGGGTTAGGGTCAGGTTACAGGGAGGGGAGTCTTACGGTCAGGCTGGAGGTAGGGGAGTCTTATGGTCAGGCTATGGTGAAGGAGTCTTAGGGTTAGGCTGTGGGGAGGGAAGTTTTAAAGTTAGGCTGCAGGGAAGGAAGGGTTAAGGTTAGGGTAATTGAAGGAGAGGATTAGGGTAAGGATTAGGGTAAAAGTTGGGGATAAATTTATACTTACCGCTGCTTTTGCCTTGCAGAGCTTGGAACTGATTGGGAGAGAATGGCCCTTTTGCAAAAGGGCCGTTCACAGCGACGACCCACACCCATACTGGCAAATCACATGTAATTGGTCCCTGCCCCATTGGAGCTACAATATAAGTTACCTTACGCATACATACACAGAATAGGTTTAATTTAGTTGGCAGACAATGAGAATGCTTTTGGAGTGTAGGAGGAAAGCGGAGTAACTGGAGGAAACCCACACAGACACAGGAACAACATACAAACTCCACAGAGATACGGCATAGTCCAGAAATTCAACTGTTTCATTAAGTTGAAGTGTTAATTACAAGTGTTAATCACTAAGGACCTGATTTACAGTTAAGAAAATGCTACATTTTAGGTGCGTATATTTAAGAAGGGATATGCTGCGCATGGTAGTACCTTAATATACACAATTTATTAGGACTTAAGAACAGGACGGCTCTGAATCACCCTTACAAACCTATTTGTTCTAGGTTTGTGGTGACTTAAGAAGGAAGGGGCGTGTTTGCAAAAGTTAAGAAGGAAGATAAGAAGATTTTGTGGAGGAAGGCATTTAAATAAGAAAATCTCAGTGGTTATGCAGAAACGTTCTTAAATAGCCGCCTTACGCACACAACTAAGAACCTAAAGATAAGGTAGCCCTATGGCATTCGTAAGTCGGTTAAGAAGCTAAAAAACCGGGGGCGTTTCAGGGGAGTCGCCTTGCTGCTAATTGCGTATAATTAAGAACCTAAAGCCTTCTTAAGCGTGAGTCAGGTCCTAAGCCACCATGCTGTCTGACTTATTAAACATTCATGCATTAGGACAAAGCAATGAAATAAAAAGAGTAAAACCTGGAGTTATATGAGAAGTTAACAGTAGTGTTACTAGAATTACTTTACTCTTGATGTGTCAGTGTTATACCTACAAACAAGTTAAAGCCACAATTGTCAATGTCTATATTTAGTTTTCGGTTTTGGAAGCTGTGTTTCTTTGCGGTTTAGTATAGAAGGTAAAATTGTCAGAAGAAAGCAATAAAAATAATCTTTTAATCTCTATAATAAAAAAAAACCCCATGTCACATCAATTTATTAATAGTTGCTGTTCTGTTTGTCTGTATTTTCTATCTTTTCCTTTTGAAAGTACTTCACTAGGCATTCACTGAAAGTCTCATCAGCATTAAAAATCTGACTTTATTTATATTTTCAGCCTGAACTCTGGTTTAACTTTCTAATGTTTAATCATAAAATTTTGTGAAATCTCTAGACTCCCACTGCACATGAAGAAATTTGCATCCCGATTCGTTGATTGCTTTATTTAACATTACAAATCAGCACCAACAAATTATACCATTTTGAGGGAAGGCTATTCATATCACTCCTCTTGAAATATCTAATATCCAGCTGTGTCTGTGGAAGAATATTTCTTTATAAATGCATGTATTCCATCCTAAACGAAAAGCCAGAGGCTTTCTTTATCTAACTGAAAGTATCAGGACTTGTTAGGGTTGACCATGTCTGGGAGCGAATAAAGCTGTGTTACTGAAAAAAAATAAAACTAAAGTACATCTGTGTTAAGGCTGGTTGATACTTGTTTTGATTTTGCAGAACAGAGTGCAGGAAGTACGACAACCAGCCCTGAAAAATATTCCAATCTATTCTATTAAGTTTTTTGTCAACTAATTTATGGACTTTTTTCAGAAAATATATTTAAGAGATAACTGTGGCTTAAACACTAAAATAGGTGTCAGAAACTAACAAAGGGCTGGATCCAGACTTAAGTAAGTGCTTGAAATTAGTTACTCCTGGGCTAAACCAAGTACGTACGTATAAGTAATAATTATGTTAGAGTTTTTGGGCTGGATCCAGACTTAAGTAAGTGCTTGAAATTAGTTACTCCTGGGCTAAACCATGTTGATTGTAGAGGAGTCATATTTCATCTGTTGCAAACAGTACTAGTGTTGAGAGGTGATATTTCCCAGCCCAAGTCTAAATAACAGTGTAATAGTAAAGCTGGTCAGTATCTGTTTTCAGTAAGCAATTCAAAGATGTATTCCTGCATGCAAAGAATACAATTAACTTGACTCCCCCCGAAAACAACATGGTTTTGCCCAGGAGTGACTTTAAGTTCTTATTTTGAGAAGATTCTTAAGTGTGAATCAGGTCCAGTGTCACTCACTTCTCCTGCTGGGACTGATAATTCATGTAGAAGAGGGAGGAACTGTTGAGATTGACAGCAGGTCCTTGCAGCTGATTGGCTCTGCACTGATAACAAGAGCCTGTCTGATATATTTTATGCATCCCATAAAAAATATGGGAAAAATAATCATAACAGAGTGTTCCTGGTACAATTATTGGCCGTTGGGAAAATCCATCCTGACCACTCATAATAGAGATTATTGGCCTGATCACCTGATAACTGGATGAATGGCCCCATAATCACTCTAGTGTATGACCATCTTAAAAGATTAATGGAAATGTATGTGTTATGATGTAAAAAAAAAAAAGGGGGGAATATAAAAGCAAAAATATGGAAATTGATGTGAATAATTAGTACTGTATACAATGATGTGAAAGGAAAAAACACAATATATCTATCAAAAACATCAGATATGTTATGTCAATATGTAAAAAATAGAAAAGAAAATACAGAAAAAAAATATAAAAATTTCTTTTAACAACATATACAAGAAATAACAAATAAACAAGCAAACATATCCACAGTACAGCAGCTGCCAATGAGAGGATGGCGGGTGGTAACACATACACTTACATTTTTATAAGGCAGCAATTCTCTGTTTTCTACATTTTATCTAAAATAAGCTTTGTACCCCAACAGTCAGTTTATACAATCTTTAAGCGCTACTTTACTTTTTCATTCCAAATTGTATAGGAAAATTTGTGCTTCACAAAGTTTATTAAAAGAATTGGGGTTACTGGAGCCCCTTATGATCAAATTGTAAAACATGAACATTTTTTGTGCCCAAATGTGAAATAAGGGATTAGAGCCCTGATGATTGTTAGCAAACTCTGAAAGCATAATGCATATCAGAAAGCACACTGACACATCTCAGAATGGTGTTGCAGTTCGATGGGAGACAGCAGAGGGAGCTCTGTGCTCCCATAAATCCTGTACTGCATGTTAGAAAGCTGTCTGCAATCACAAACATCTCTGGCCAGGATGCCAATACTAAATACCTGCGGTGAGCAGGAGGGAAAATGTATGGAGAGCTGCAGTACCCAACAAATGGTATTGCTACTCTCTCAAAAATATTACTCAGTAGGCCCCTAGGGGGCGGATCCAGTTTGAGAGTAAGGGAAAATCAGGTGCAGGTGTAGACTGAGCAAAACTGTTATAATGTAAGGGGTTCCAACATGTTTATTTCATGCAGGAAAAATACTTTCCTTTTGCACATTGAAATCACATATTGCATAGCTTTGTGTTTAATATGCAAATTAGAGTTCAACAAGTAACATCATTTCTCAACTAATTCTGTCTTCACAATCTGCCTACCATTGCATTGTGGCTTAACTCAGGTCTACACTTATATATGCCCTTATTCTCAAACTCTGGTTCAGCCCCTCAGTGTTAAGGGAAAGGTTAATTAAAAGGTCAGAGACAGGGGCATTTAAAGAAGTGAGGGGGCCCTTGTGCAGGATTTGTACATGCCCCCCCCTCCCCAGCTTACCTGAGACAGGACTGTCCCAATTGGTGGACCTCAAAAGGGGCAGGGCCTAACTGCACTGTCTTCACAATCTGTACTGTCTTCATGCCGCTAAGAGAACAGTATTACTCCACATTTACTAATATCTGATTATACTTAAGATTGTCGCTACCAAGCTATCTGCTATTCGAGCATTGCTCTGTCTCCTGCTACGTTTGCAACAATTGTGATACTTATTAGCCTGATTCTGTTAGGAGCCTCTACCCTGCATTAATCTATTTGGATTGAATATCCTGCAACAAAGTTACCAGTAGTAGATTTGTGTTCTCTACATATATAAGGAAGCCTTTCCTCCTTTGTTTGCAATAGGACTCACTCATCCCTTTAGTCAAGGACTACTGCCCTGATAGAAGGCTGTCAGTGCTTGATCATAGTGCAAGGTGTCTGATTATTTCTGGTTCTTTTTTATATATTTTTTTATATATTTTTATTGATTGTCCTAGTTAATATTTGTGTATGAGGATAGCTCCCTTCGCCACAGCCTAACCCTAAGACTCCCTTCCCCACAGCCTGACCCTAAGACTACCCTCCCTGCAGCCTAACCCTAAGACTCCCTGCATCGCAGCCTAACCCTAAGACTCCCCTTCCTGCAGCCTGATCATAAGTCTTCCCTTGTACACTCACCTCTGGTCCAGTGCGGCGAGTCCACTGTGGGTGTGCGGTGGGTGTTCCGTCGGGTACACCGGGGTGCTGCGCTGCGCTTCAGAAAGGCAATGAATGGGTAACTTTGCTGAAAAATAAATTTGGCATACTTACCCATTCATTAGGAAAACCTAACTAGGGGTAGTTTTGAAATGCAGACAATGAGCTCTCAGCTGCCTGCATTTTAAAAATATGATTTTCATTGCGGAGAACATATCCCCTATAAAGTTAGGAGGTCAATACCGTAGGACATATAATGAACTGGAGACATGACTGTGAGTAAGGTATGTAAAGAAATGGTGCACAGCAGTGGATGTCTGCAGGTAAGTCTTTAAAACCACATATATGCAATCTACATAAGGAAAAGGTACATAGATTATGTTAAAAATTTACTATGCATGCGCAGTAGTAAAAACTGCAAAACTCCGGACGTATATGTTATACGTCTGCGAGTCTGCATACAGCCTTCTGTTATTTTAAATGAATACTTTATCAGATAGTTAAATTAGCCACAAAGTAACTTTTTACATCTGCCTGCAGAGCAACTTAGTTCATATAAATCAATGACCTGCAACATGCATATATTTACAGACTTTTGTGGACAAAGTGCCACATTATTTTAGTCCTTATCACAAGACTTATCATACCTATTTCTTGCATCTGTAAAAAAAAAAGGCAGAGAGATCCCAATGAAGTTTTATATACAGATAGATTTATTTTTAATTTCCTTTGAGGCAGATACTTTTCATTTTCTTTCAAAATATTATGATAATTCATGTATGAAACCAGCAGACAAGTAAAGTACAGCTAGGATTTTATTTTGCACATCAGCACTCCATTTACATACAAGTTGAAACTTTTTCTTAGAGGCGATTGTGAGAGGATGACCTCAGGGGTACATTTCCAAGTGAACTTTAATTCATTTCCAAGTCATCTTTGATGTTCTTCTTGCTTGTTCCGTTACGGAATGACTTCCCACATGTGAGAGTTCATGCTGAGTGTGACTCCAGATACATCTAAATATTATTAGGGATGCTGTATATTGCAGTAGCGTATATAAATAAACTGAACATTCCAGGTCGTAGACTTAAACTATACAATAATGTTTTGGTTTCTTGTCAACAAATGTATGTGTGTGATCAAAAAGTTCCCATTTTAAGAAAATGAATATAAACTTCATATCTTAAAAGAGGAAGAAATGTATCATATTTTTATATAAAATTGATATTTAAATATTAGATATTTGCAACTTTGATACCCACATACTTGGGGGTCCATACAACAGGGAATTACGCACGTCGTAATTGTTACTTACGCTGGTGGGTACACAAATTACAGTGGTTGTGGTAGTCATTTAAATTATGTGTCGGGGCAGGGGGAAACATCTGTGGCCGTAGGGCCGCAAACCTATTCGTAAAATTTAAGGTAGGAATCTGGATACGTAAGTGTCCAGATTTACTACCTTGAGTGGGGAGTGTGGGGGTGTGCACTCCCCGATACCGCATGTACTTAAGCTGTGCGAGGGTCTGGATCTGCCCCTTGGATTGTCTTTTGTTTGTTTCACCGTTTGAAGCAAGTTTGAAAGCTAATTTCTTGGATGCCCTCCTAACACAGTCTTCCAATGTAAAGATCTCACTATCATGGAGACATACATGACTGCCGTATTTAACCCCTGGATATAAAATGTTTGCAGGTCAGCAATCACATGGTTGATACGACGAGCGTACGTTCGCATTCGCCCGTCGTGCGAATTTTCGTAGCGCTGGATCAGGCCCAATGAGAGCATGCTGGAGAATGGTTTTCCAAATTCCTTCACAGTCATACAGAAAACCAGTTACTATACCAGTTACATCACTAAAATACACATCTAGGGAACTGTGTCATGTTCAGCCCCTGTAGTGACTGCCTTCCACCACCAGAGGCCCACTTCTGCTTTGTTTCCACAGTGAACGGCAGTTCCTGAATACTACCAGAGGGGCTGCTGTTCAGGCAAGTCTCTGGGTCAGGTGCTAGGTGTAAGCACCTCACTATCCCCCCATGGATTGCATCTGGCTATTTAAACTAGGGTTTCTGACTCTCATTGAATATCTGGGTGGCTCCCTAAATTCAGGCAGTTCTCCTGGTATCCCAGGAGAGCCTGCAAATCTCCCGCAGAGGGCATGAGGCTTTTGTTTCATGGACACCATGACCTCAAGTCCTGCCCCCCTGCCTGACAACACTAGTATTCCTGGTGTTACTAAGGGCAGGGTGGGACTTGATGGCGCAATTTGCGTCATCAAGCGCTACCCCCATCCCTAGTTAAACTAAAGAAAAGGTCCTGATAGTCAGGGGCAGGGCTTCTGACACGATTTGCATAAATTGCATCATTAAGCCTGCCCCTTGCAGGCATCTATGGCTTCCCTCTGGAATCTCTGGAGGGAAGTTATGAAAAGTCGGCAACCCTGATTTAAACCAGCTTCTCCTAGCATTCTGAGATGGATAATCAATAGTCTCAAGACTTCCACAGTCAATGTTGAACTTTCCTTTTTGACACTATTGTCTGTTGCAGTTTGGACATATTTTCCCATGGATTCCATTGGACTTGGACTTCCTTTGTATACTTTTTTTTTTACTGTGAACTCTGGCATTTCCCTGCCACTCCACATTGACTCCGTCTCATTGACTATTAGCTAACCACTAAGAACCCTCAGGTATTTTCCTACAACTCCCAGTGGATTCCCAGTTACTTTGCAACCTAGGGGCTGATCCAGAGCTACGCTGGCCCGTAGCTCTGGAGCACTCCCCCGACACTGCAGGTATTGTTGTACAGTATAAATGGGTTCTAATCAGACTATCCAGACTTCCAAGACGTTCCCATTTTAAGTGATGGTGGATCAGAAATCTAAAGGTAGGGGTCACCCAACAGAAGTCCATGCAAGCAAAGGGCAGTGGCCCCCATATGCTTGCATGGAAAGTTGTGCACAGCGGGAATCTAATATTGAGCTATGATATGTTGTATCTTGCAACTCGAAAGCTATATGATAATTGTCCTGATCAAATGATTTAAATTTCACCACCACAGTTATTATGTAGTGTACCGATTTATCAAAATGCTGATCAAGAGCTGCATTTATCGACCTGTGGATGTGGAGTTTGTATGTTCTCCCCATATCTGCGTGGGTTTCCTCCCACATGCCCAAAAAACATGCCGGTAAGTTAATTGTTTTCTAATAAAATTAACCCTAGAGTATATGTGTGTGGTAGTAGTGTGGCTCTTATCTGCCATCACATTCTATAATTCTATGAACAGTGGACTATGTGTGACCAGTTAAAATTCTAGAGACACATTTTAATCTCCCCCCACACACACACTTGCACAGTTCAACATGGTTTAGCCTAGGTGCAGATTTTCCTACTTTCTGAATGGCTCCTTTAAGGCTACCAGCACTATTGTGTGTTTAATAAGACTTTTTACTCATTCCAGCTGGGCATTTTAAAATTGCTAAATTAATTGCAGGATATGACGGACATTTTCTGATACATATGTTGTTACTGTATCCTTGTCAGCTAGTGAGAGAGAGCGTGACTGTAATTTTCACACAATGATCTTTCTTCTTTGTAATCTTTGCTCAGGGAAATTATTGGCTCATGGTAAAATTGTAGACTGCTTTTGAAGTGAACAGATTACTAAATGCTCCCAACTGGTTGCACAATTTCTAAAAGTCACTGCTGATTCCTGTGATAACGGATACTAAAAATAACAAATGAAGCCGTGACTGCTACATTTAAAGGCAAAATAAGCATTTCCGGCTTTTTTTAAATTTGGAATTTTGTACTTTATAAATTTATTGACCGCTATGGACCTGATTCACAACAAAGAATTCTTTTGATTTTAGGTGCGTATTTTCAAGAACGGATCGACTGCGCATGCGTAGTAACTTTTCTACGCTATTAATGTTGGACTTAAGTGCGTATATTCCATGCTTATACACTACGAACCTAAAGTCTCTAGGTTCGTAGTAACATACGCAGAAATGGGCGTTTTATTAATAAGTAAATAGGCCGATGCACAGATATGGGTGGAGGAAGGCATTTAAATGACGCAACGAAGGTGCGGTTTCTTAATAGACGCCCTACGCATTGAAATGCAAAACTACAGTTAAGGGAGCCCTATGGCACTCGTAAGTCACATGAGAACCTGAAAACCGGGGGCGTGCTGAGGGAGTTTCAATGCTATTAGGTGCCTATATTTAGGAACCTATAACGTTCTTAAGTGTGAATCAGGTCCTATATGAATAAGGGTGAAGTTCAGGCTTTGAACATCCCGACAATAAAATGTCGGGAGCATTCAGTCTGTCTAATCTAATACTGTAATAATAATAATTCTAATAGTGTAATAATAATAATAATTCTAATAGTGTAATAATAATAATCCTAATAGTGTAATAATAATAATAATTCCAATACTGTAATAATAACAATTCTAATACTGTAATAATAATAATGCTAGCATGTTTGTTTGTTTGTTTGTTATAATAACCCTGGGCTGGGTCCAGACTTAAGAAGGAGCTTGAAATTAAGGGCCTGATCCTGAACAATGCCCGCTGGCGTTGCTACAGCGGGCGTATGCGTAAGATCGTCTTTTTGCCCGATCTGCGCATTCGACCAGCAGATGTTTACTAGCGTAACTAGGGATTTTGCTAAATGTGAATCGGGCTTCCCTAACTGTAGCATACTTACGGTGGAAGGGGCGTGCCAATATTACGATCACTGTAAATACGCTTTAGTTAGGGAATGTAGGCGGGGGGAGGCATGCTAATGATACAGTAAGGGCAGGGTTCACCTGTTACGGCCAGTGCGTTGTTATGTCCTGCCGTTCTTATGCTGCCAAAAGTTAAGGTAGGCTGCAGCTGGCGTAAGGCAGTGTAATTGCGGCAGGCCGGGGGAGTGTCAGGGGGAGTGCACAGTAGGTACGCTATGCGTTAATATGCACATTGTTTGCCCATAGTTCAGGATCAGGCCCAAAGAGAGGAAAGTTACTTCTATGCTAAACCATGTTGATTGCATGAGAGGTGATGTTTCCTATCCCAAGACTAAATAACAGTGTGATAGTAAAGCTGGTCAGTATCTATGTGCAATAAACAATTCAAAGATATATCCCTGCATGCAAAGAATACAATTAACTTTACTCTCCCTGAAATCAACATGGTTTTGCCCAGGTGTAACTTTCCTCTCTTAATTTCAAGCTCCTTCTTTAATCTGGATCCAGTCCCCTAATACTAATCACTAACCGTTATCCTAATGCTAACCCTTATCTCTAACCCTAACCACTAACCTTAGAAGCAGTAAATCCGGAGAGAGGAAAGCAGACCACCACTCACTGGGAGAAAAGAGAGCTTCCTGGAAGCAGAGAGAAGACCACACTATTTCGATTCAGCTGTCAGAATGAAAAATTTTCAGCAGTGCACCTGTGCTGAAAACAGGGACAGACTGGGGATTTATAGCAGCCCTGGAAAAAAATCTGCTGAGATTACTATTGGTTTGGTCCAAGCAAATATGTCAACTGGATTAGTACAAAATAAAGAAATATAAAATAAAAGCAGTTCAAAATACATGATATGGGGGCAGGAATATGTATTGCCAATTAAGGGCTCTATTTACAAATATCGTTTTCATATGATAAAGCCCGTTTTCATGTAAAACCATGGCAATGATCGCATTAAACACTCTGGATCGCCGGCCCGCTCTAATGAATGCGGGCCGGTATTTACTAAGTGTCAGCGTGGATTTGAACAATCCGCGCCGACACGTTAAATAACACCATCTGAAGTTGACGTTAGGATAAGTATTCCAGCGGTCTCCCAATACACCCCCCTTTTCCTCCCTCTAATAGCTGTAATTAGGGGGTGGAAGAGAGGGTACATATCGGGAGAACGCTAGAATTCAGTTAAGTAAAAAAAAATTCAAATCTAAGTAAAAAAAAATAACCAAAAAAATATATTAACTAATTTTGATAAGTTTTTATCTAATAAACATATTTAATAAAAAAAAAAAAAAACACCAAAAAACAACGAAGCTTTAAAACTTACCTGTCCAGGCGTGCGTCTGTCTCTGATCCTGGCACATGCGCAGTGAGCTTGCCTTTTGGGACTTGAAATTTTAAAAAGTCCCAAAAGGCAGCTACTGCGCATGTGCCAGGACTGCACAGCGAGGCGCAGCGTGCCTGGTTGCTATCATTAGAGCTCAATGCGCTAATGATAGTAAATAGAGCCCTAATTGTGTTATGTAAAGCAAAGACAACATCTACTGACTTATACTTCATAATACAATAGAGATTAATAGTGACCTCTATGCAATGCAGGTAGTCACTGCCACCCAAGTGACCACCATCCAATACATACAGTAGCATAGTTACCACCACCTGAAACACAGAGTATCCTAGTGACCACTGCCTGAAAATACAGCATCCTGGTGACCACCAATTATTATTACCTATACGGTCAGGCCTAATGGTTAACATTTATGAAGCACAAATGCACCCTGTAATCACCATAGCATAATTTAGTGTCACTTGTCATAGCACCTGAATTTGAAAAGCATTCTCCAGAATGCATTGGAGTAACTGATCAGGGTGCACAATGGTACCTGTAATGGTGTTCCATGTAATGTGGAGAAAAATATCAGATTTTTATGACCATCATGCTGCAATAAAGCATTGAGGTTCCATTGGCCATCACGTATACAGTGGGCACATCACTGATTGCAGTTTTCAGTTTTAATTAAGCCCTCATACAAAATTGGCCTACTGCCAACAAGTCTGGATGGAAGAGGGGAGCAAACTGCCCTGTCACCCCCATTTCTTGTGTTGAATGTACAGCACTTACACTGCCGTAAGGCTACTCCAAGTCTCCCATTTGGATCAGCGGTCCACATTGTACGATCAACATTTTTAAGCCATGAGATCCGTAATGCAACATCTGGCACATGTTTGTGCACATGGTAAAATTAGACTTACTTACGCATAAGGCTTGCATGAGTAGTCTAACCTTACAGCAGCTACTGTTTATCATCTTGTGATCAATGATTGACATAATCTTCTCTTTGGCCCACACAAAGCTCTCATGGAAAGCTATACATATTATTGGCTGATACTTCTTCAGTAAGTTGGAGATGGGTTAGAAGTATGATGCTGTCCTTACATGTCACAGTCCAGCTCTATACTCTCTAGGAGTGATGATGTTATCCACTCCACCCAACGGGTAAGGTAAAATAATGAGAGGGAGGTCTATGGTACTGGCTTTGGCCATAATCAAAGTTAGAGAGTCTCTGTTCATATCTATAAAGCATATTGGTTGGCCTGTATATGTTTTCTAAACATATCTATTTGAAAAAAAATGTATTTGTTGGTGTGATCCTTTACACAGTATTTTACACATGGCTTCCATATCATTGGGCAGGATCCAGAATTAGTAAATGTAGTTGGAAAATGACCATATTTCAGGAGTGCTCATGTGCACTCATGGAAGCCTTTTCGTCAGCCAGGAAAGAAGGGTCAGCTTGCGACCTGTGAGCAAGTAAGATGGGAGAGAGGAGGGATTTTAATTGTGCAGTAAGGGCTGGGTTTAGTCCTTACATATAATCCTGATTCATCTGCCATCCCCATTTTATGTGGGTATTGCACAAAAATCTTAAGGTAGGGTCCTGCGCTTCTTAGTTTGTACAAGAAAAGGGAGTTGCTTATAGAGTTTGGGATCCTGCTGTGATTCCTCATCGGAACTCTGATGCTGCTGTAGCTGGAGCTGCTACTGATCCATCCATGAGGACGGATATAGGGTCAGGGATCGGAAGGGGTTGAAAGTGAGAGGAATGATCAAATCAGTGCAACCAGAAGTCTGGATCTAATTCTATGCCCTAAAACCTACATATACTGTATCCATTATCTTGGCTGATTTGGTGGGAAAGAAGCTAAGCATTTGCAGAGCTGATTCTCCAGTGGGAGACTTAAAGTGTTCATTGAACAAAGTTTTTCTTTGTATGTTTCCATGAATAAACAATTGGTGACTTTGGCAGTCTAGCACTACAATATCTCAAAGAAACCAAACTGGTTTCCTCACAGAATCCCACGTTAGCTGGAACGTTAATCAGAGCTGATTGTAGTTTGTAGAAATTGGGATGGTGATGAATCGTTAAAAAGACAAAGCATTTTTTTTTTCATTACAAGCCACAATAAAGTCTCAAATGATTAATTAGGGGCACCAGGCCAATACAAGTGTCTTTGTTTAAAGTGCAGCATTTAAGACAGCCTTGAAAAAGTTGATGACTTAAACAGACGCCACAACATGTTTTTAATCATGTTCAGGAAAATAATGGGGGCTGCCAACTGTTTGCAAAGATAATTTTCTTTTCCTAAAGGAAGATTAAAAATAAAATAAGCAGAGTATTATTGATTTAACACAAATGGCATTTGTTGGGCCTTTTCTAATTTCCTTATTAGTGTCATCATCTAGGAGTTAGTATGTCCACTTCAGCTATAGCGTTTGGCAAGCGTTCAGCTTGTAGCAATACAACACCACAAACATGAAGTGACTGCTCCAATCAGGAAGTGTGTTATCTGTAGGAACTGCCCCAGTGGCAAAGCTCAGTCAGTGCTTGATTACTTATGGCACTTTATAGCCGAGTATGAAAAGGCATGAGCTAAAACTCACTGACCCTTGATATAGCCTATGATAGCTAACGTAAGACTGGAACGTGTAAACAGCAGAATGCAACTGTGTATGAACACAAAAAAAGAGAGTTTCATAAGTGTTTGACTGAACACAGGAATCAGCTGCATTAAAATATCTAGTCCAGTTTAAATGCTGCTGTCAGTATGAATTTACATTAATGCTCTGAAGAATCAACAACTTTTATATCACGCCAGGTATTTGTTCTAGGAATAAACTAGTTATTTACAAGTTTCCATTTTATCTATCACCTCCTTGCAAACACTCCATGAAGTAGATGAAACTTTATTCAAATTAGATCAAAAAGAATGAACACAAATAAATAAACTCTAGTTTGACAATTCATCTGTACAGCAAATCATTCTCCACTGTCTTAAAGTTGTATTATGGTTTAATGCCAGTCTTCTTATAAATAACCTTATATCTAGAACCGCGGTTCTCAACCTTTGTTTGGGGAGTTACACTTAACCACTATGGAATCAGCTCAAGTACCACTCTGCAGACCATGTATATAAAGATAGACAGATGATATGATATGGTATCACACCTGGTTAAAGTACAAGCATGGCTTGCCCAGTTGCCCTGAGTATCATCAATCAGTGGTCCAAGTACCACCAATTGTACTAGTACCACTGGCTGAAATCCCCTGATCTGGAATATTTCATCACTGAACATTTGTCATTTATAGTTCTAGTTATTTTCTATTTGCTTAATGGTTCCCTGCATTTCTCCCTTCTTGAAAAAGTTAGTTTGATGACTAGTAAAAAATATTTGGTGTTAATGGGCTACATCCAGACCTTGTTAAGTGCATGAACTTAGTTACTCAAGGGCTAAACCATGTTGATTTCAGGGGGAGCCAAGTTAATTTTATTCTTTGCATACAGGGATATATCTTTGAATTGCTTACTGCACACAGATACTGACCAGCTTTACTATCACACTGTTATTTAAACTTGGGATAGGAAACATCACCTCTCAACTCTAATACTGTTTGCAACAGATGAAATATGACTCCCCTGAAATCAACATGGTGTAGCCCTTGAGTAACTAAGTTCATGCACTTAACAAGGTCTGGATCCAGCCCAATGTTCCAGACATTTGCTTGCATTGCAGAATAGATTAATTTGAATAACCTGTTTCATTTTTACATGAGTACTTATAAGATCCCAGGCAAAGAAGGTGTGAAGCAAATTACATGTCTGCAAAACCATTAGGTGGCACTATATGAACTCCTCTCTGTTCCCGTTCACTTGTCTCACGAATTTCATTACTTTTTTATGAGTTGTACACAAGCACCAGATATGGACCTTTAATGAAATCTTTCTCCATGTACACACAGCATCTCATTGCTAGACTCTATTACATTTGTAGTTGTAAGCTGCATTCATGAATTAAACATAAAATCAGTATAGTTGCTGGAATATATTCAGCAGAGAATCAATGATTCGGCTGATGCCTGCAGGCGATCGTTCTGTTTGTGTTTTACATACAATTTTGGATATTAAGGCAATCTCATTGATAATCAACTGGGTTTTTATGTGTGTGGTTTTATCCCCTCTTATTATCCTGTTTAAATTATGTCTAGGTATCAAGGCAAAAAGTCTGTAACGGCTTATGTGTTATGTCATGTTGCAAGCCGCAACAACCTGGTTCGAGTTGCAATGTGAAAGGATCCGGGTGCCTCAACCCGGGTCAACCCTGGGATTGGACACAGTTGAAAAGAAGGGTTATGTCCGGGTCCAACCCAGGGTAGCCTGCAGTATGAAATGTTCGACCAGGGTTTTTCAACCAAGTGTTGCCAGGGCAATAGTAAACAAATTACACAGTGGGGTGACTCACTGGGTAGACCCAGGTCCTGAAATTTCCCAGGTCAATCCTGTAGTGTGAAACAGGGTCTGTGACCCTGGGTTCACAGACCTGGGATATTGCTAGGGCTGCAATGTGAAAGCAGCATCAGTTAATGAAGAAGCTTGTTTGTTCTTTAACATAACTTCAGATAAGGAGGCTTTATGTCACTAGGGTCAGAACTTTGTGAGCTTTTTTTATTGATTGGTCACTTCAAAACTATTGAATAACAGGTTGGCCAAACCTTGTTTAGATTTTTTGTATCTATAATTTTGGAAGCAAAGGATCACTATGAATAAGTAATATCCATGCTGGATACAACAAGTGCAAGCAAGTGGAGGCTATTTCTCTTGCACACATGGACCTTTGATCCCTGACACCTATATAAAGATTCCTAAACCTTTCTCACTTAGGGCTCTATTTATGGACAGCGCATAAATCTGGGGAGTGATAGTGATCCAGGCTCGCTTATCATCGCAGCGAGCCTGGACACTTCACTCCCCAGATTTATAAACACTCACCTTCATCGTGAAGACTCACGATGATCAGGGAGTGTTCCCCCTGCATCACCGGCGCTTCACTCGTATGTGAAGCGCCGACGATGCAGTAAAATAGTCGCGCATGCGCCGTACACGCACGGCGCATGCGCAATGGTTACCTGCCTCACGGAGCGGTGGCATAAGCCTGAGCTGGCGTTAGATTTTCATGGTGAGCGGAGTTAGAAACTCCGCTTCACC
>WWET01003553.1:18918-28918 GCA_011038615.1 Limnodynastes dumerilii | reverse complement strand
CCATACGCTCCTGTGTGAGCGTATGGCCCCTTCCTTACACCGGGCGAAGCTAGGGGAGGCTTCACCCGGCGTAAGGAAGGGGCCATACGCCCGCACAGGGGGAGTGCCAGGGGGGAGTCAGCGATGTAACGCTGAGCGTTAGCACGCTCAGCGCTACATCGTTGATCTGGATCAGGCCCCTTGTGTGTGTGCCTCCACAGTCAGCCCTTCTGCCCCTTCCTTCTGTGTGTCGGACCAGACAGCCTTTCTGACCCTTGTTTTTGTGTTCAATAAGCCTTATTGCTCCTTCCTTGTGTGTGTCCAGTCAGACTTATTGCCCCTTCGTTGTGTGTGTCCAGTTAGCCTTATTGCCCCTTCTTTCTGTGTGACCATTAAGCCTTAATGCCCTTTCTTCTACGTGTCCAGCCAGCCTTTTTTGCCCCCTTTTTTTATTCTTTTCAGTTAGCCTTATTGCCTCTCCTGTGTCCAGTCAGCTTTATACCCCCTCCTTTTGTATATCCAACCAGCCTTATTGCCCATTCCCTCTGTGTGTCCAATCAGCCTTATAGCCCTACCTTCTGTGTCCAGCCAGCCTAATTACCCCCTCCTTCTGTTCCAGCCAGCTTTATTCGCCCTTCTTTATTTGTGTCCAGTCAGCCTTATTTGTCCCTTTTTCTGTTTGTCCAACCAGCCTTATTGCCCCTTCTGTGTCCAGTCAGCTTCTGTGTAACAAACCAGCCTACTTGCCCCTTCCTTCTGTGTGCCCAACCAGTCTTATTGCCCCCTCTCTGTGTCCAGTCAGTCTTACTGCCCCCTCCTTCTGTGTCCATTCAGCCTTATTGTCCCCTCCTTCTGTGTCCATTCAGCCTTATTGTTCCCTCCTTCTTTGTGCATTCAGCGTTATTGACACCTCCTTCTTTGTTCATTCAGCCTTATTGCCCCCTTAATTTTTGTCCAGTCCACCTTATTGGCCCCTTTTTCTGTTTGTGCAACCAGCCTTACTCCCCCTCCTACTGTGCCCATTCAGCCTTACTGCCCCCTCCTCTATCCAGCCAGCCATATTGCCCCTTCCTTCTGTGTCCAGCCAGTCTTACTGCCCCCTCCTTCTGTGTCAATTCAGCCTTATTGCCTCCTCCTATGTCCATTCAGCCTCATTGCCCCCTCTTAATTTTTGTCCAGCCAGCCTTATTTCCTCCCTCTTTATTTTTGTCCAGTCAGCCTTATTGCTCCTTCCTTCTTATAGCTGCCTCTTTAGTGTGTGCCCTCCCCATGTTATTTAAATCCACATTCCCCACGCAAAATACCTTCTTCCACCATAATAATCTTATCTTTTCTTGCTGTCTTCTTGCCTCCCTCTTTCTCCTGCGCGGCGCGCTCTGCAGAATGACGCCAGCGTGACCTTAGGTGAATGGAGCTGTAGGCGGGTGGAGCTTAGGCATCGGGCGGCTAGCCCGCCTGTGAGTATGTATGTGACGCCGAAATGTCCCGTTATCCGAGAGCAACAGGTGACATACGGGACATCTCAGCGTCCCGAAGCTATGCACGGGGGACAACGGATCCGTACATCAAAAAACTGGATAGTCCTGTTCAAAACGGGACATATGGTCACTTTAGTCATATATATATGTTTTTAAATTAAGAGCCACTTACCTCAGGAGAAACCCCTTAAAGCCTCCAAAATAGATGCTGTGGAACAACACCCCCTCTCAGCTGCAGCTCCCAGACAAGCCCATAAACATTTATACACACAAAATGGAAGTTGCTCAATTAATCCATAGGTAAATGCAAACAGGTGCATGAAAGGCAGAGGCAATCTACTAGCAACAGAAACAAAAGAAGAAAAATGCCCCAGCAACACTGCTATTAACCAGTAACAGACTGTTCTATCTGTAAAATAAAACGCAGAAATGTCCATTACACATATTTGCGCAAATATATGATAAACCACCAATTACCGTCAAGGTCTTGCTGCATATGGTGGTCCTAACTCTAACAAATAGAGTCTCAATGTTGGGTGATATATTTATATATGTTTTTCAGTTGAGAGCCAAACTTACCTCAGGAGACATCCCTTAAAGCCTCCAAAAATTTTAATGGTAAAATTACCCATGTGTGTTAAAATAAAATAAAATCTGTGCTTAAACAGCAGCAGAATACCACTACTGTTCTCTGCCATTAATGTACATGGAAAAAATGCATTTAAATTGGGTTTTAAATGCTGCAAATGCAAAGTAAACTGGCAGAGCCCGCAGCTAAACAAGCCGCAGCCAGAGTCGTATCGGCAGAGACTGCGTCTGCCCTTTATTCCTACATCCAATTCAGAGTTGCTCTGAATAGGACGTTCAACACTTGTGTATAAAACTCTGAATCAGGTCCAATGTCTCTATGATATCATATAAGCTGTTCTCTGGACTTCAGGATAAATGTTCAGTTAGTAATTGCTATGGGTAATTTGAACATAAAATAAAACAGGGAAAGTTAATAAAATCTCAGGCTAATGTTAAAACTATGCTTACAGCATGAAGTAGGTCAGGAATAAGTAAAAGACTTGAAAAAGATGCTCATTTAGTTAAACTTTTGTGTGTAGCTAAATTAAAGTAAGTAGCAAATAACTGAACAGGGTTCTTTGTATTAGCAAATATTGTTGTGGGGCAAATGTAGTTCCAACCTCATATGAGCTACATTAAAGGTTATGTAAGTGATTGCTTTTTACTTGTGCTTTCAGCCCCTCCAAGAATTGTTAGAACTATGGCCCAGGAATTAAATGACTGCCGAGGTATCTGTTTGATCTCCTTATGGAATGAAAGAAAGAAGAGACTATTCCAACCAATTAAAATGCTGTAAGTTATGTTGCCCTACTGAACACTATTGAATACTATATTTTCTGCTTTGGGCTCTTTCATTCCATATTTATTAAACACCAATTAAAATGTATTATTTCATTTGTCTAAGTTCAGTAGGGGAGTTCTCTGTGACCTTCCTCTTTGCAATCCTTATTTAACTTAGGTAAAGTCGTTCACATTTTGTGATCACTGCAGTGCTGCATATTTTGGCAGCTCCGTAAAGGTAACCTGAAAAAAAACGATCTCACTGCAGAACAATTTTGTTTCAGGAAGTGATTAGAGAGATGGGAAAAGAAAGGCAGGAGACATAATATGAAAAACAGGCAGAACACAGAAAATTGATTTGGACTAAATTTGGAGAAATTACCCAATCGACTCTCTGCTTTTAAAGTATGTTGCTGGGAATATTTTTTTTCTTCATTTGTGACCTTTACAAGGAAAAGCATTTGTCATTTTCAAGCTACATTTAAATAAAAGTCCAATTTTGCCACACAGTCTCGTAATGATTTCCATTTGCTGGACAAGATGGTCAAACTGATTTCATATATCAGAAATAAAAAAAAAATAGTACAAGATGAAATATAATCAATGGAAGTTTGGGCCATTTAAAACTGTTTGTGGAAGCCTGAATAAAGACCTCATTAGACACCCGATTTTCATGGGTGGCTTAGAAATATACATGCCAAAGTAAAAGGTATTAATAGGGGTACTCAATTCCCTGTGGAGGAGAGAATCAACCCTGTCTATTATGGTAGCCAGCAGGAGTGTAACACTCATGGAATGTCTTAAAATCTGAATTTATGACTATGCTAAGAAATAGCAAAGGCATTTATTAATACTCTATATAACTAGAAGTAACATTACACAAAAATCCTGTATAGGATAACTTTACACAAAATGCTGTATAGGATAACGGTACACCAAATGCTGTATAGGATAACGGTACACCAAATGCTGTATAGGATAACTTTACACAAAATACTGTATAGGATAACTTTATACAAAATACTGTACAGGATAACTTTACACAAAACGCTGTATAGGATAACTGTACACAAAATACTGTACAGGATAACTTTATACAAAATACTGTACAGGATAACTTTACACAAAAATGCTATATAGGATAACTTTACACAAAACGCTGTATAGGATAACTGCACACAAAGTGCTGTATAGAATAACTTTACACAAAATGCTGTATAGAATAACTTTACACAAAAATGCTATATAGGATAACTTTACACAAAGTGCTGTATAGAATAACTTTACACAAAATAATGTATAGGATAACTTTACACAAAACGCTGTATAGGATAACGTTACACAAAGTGCTATATATAATAACTTTACACAAAATGATAACTTTACACAAAATGATGTATAGGATATCTTTATACAAAGTGCTGTATAGAATAACTTTACACAAAATGCTGTATAGAATAACTACACCAAAATGCTGTATAGGATAACTTTACACAAAATGCTATGTAAGATAACTTTACACAAAACGTGGTACAGGATAACTTTACAACAAAATGCTGTATAGAATAACAACACCAAAATGCTGTATAGAATAACAACACCAAAATGCTGTATAGGATAACTTTACACAAACTGCTGCATATAAAAAAAAAACTTTACAAAAAGTGCTATATAGTATAACTTTACACAAAGTGCTGTATAGAATAACTTTACACAAAATACTGTATAGAATAACTTTACACAAGGTGCTGTATAGAATAACTTTACACAAAATGCTGTATAGGATAACTTTACACAAAATGCTGTATAGGCCTGGATAATTTTACACAAAGTGCCGTATAGAATAACTTTACATAAAATGCCGTATAGAATAACTTTACACTAAATACTGTATAAAATTACTTTACACAAAATGCTGTCTAGGATAAATTTTCCCCAAACGCTGTATAGGATAACTTTACACAAAATGCTGTCTAGGAAAACTTTACACAAAACGCTGTATAGGATAACTTTACACAAAATGCTGTATAGAATAACTTTACACAGTATATGGAACTCTAAACTCTATTGCAACTCTAAACTATTTCAGAATAATGGAAAGGCTCATATCTTAATGCTTTGCTAAAAGGGTGTTACATCCATGTCAATGGCTCATTCATTTCAAAAGGGTTCAACATGTTATTCACAATCATTACAGTGCAACCAGGCTTGGTAAAATAAAAAAAAAGGGATGAAACCCAGCATCTGGTGATGTCTATGCGTTCCACACTTCAGGCTGTAATTGACTGCAAAGGATTTGCAACAAAGTATTAAAAAGTGAAAGTTTGATTTAGGATTGTTTAGTTTGTCCAATTACTTTTGGCCCTTAAAAAGTGGGAGGCACATATAGAAACCGTTGTAATTCCTACACCGTTCACCTGATTTGGATGTAAATACCCTCAAATTAAAGCTGAAAGTCTGCACATCTTGTTTGTTTCATTTTAAATCCATTGTGGTGGTGTATAGAGCCCAAAATATGAGAATTGTGTCGATGGGCCTGATCCAGAGCAACGTGGGGCTGATCTAGAAATGGATGTAACACAGGGTTGACGACTCTCCCGGAAAATCCGGCAGACTCCTGAAATTCGGGCAGTACTCCTGGTATATCCTGCAGGGGACTTGAATCTGTGGTTTCATGCAAACACCACCATTCACAGGGTTACTGGGGGCGGGATCTGATGAAGCATTTAGCGTCATCAAGCCCCACCCCCCACCCCTAGTAATACTATGAAAACGCCCATAGGTTGGGGGCGTGGCTTCGGGACTCAATTTGCATAAATCACCTCATTCTGCCCCGCCCCCATACTGGCCTCTAACTTTGAAACTTTGAAAAGTCATCAACCCTGGTGTAACAACAAAAAATGAGCAATTATGGCCAGACTATACTGATCTGTGGGGAAAGGACAATTTAAAACATGCAATCAGAATGAGTTAAGAGGTGATGATTTGTAACTCAACTCTAAATTAGAGTTGTTAAAAAAAAAATGTTGTTGGGTATCTGTGTGCAGAAAGCAAACCCACCCAGCATTTTTCCTGCAGGTAAAACAAAAATGATAGAATTTGCACATTACACATTACAACATGATGGATCCGATGCAGAGGTACAGCAGCTGACGTTTCTCTGAGCGATTTTCTCGTCGCTTTAAACAATGTAATATAAGTTTTCTTGGAAGCAAACAGTGATCTGTTTTGGTAAAGAGATAACTGTGATGATCAGATAAGATTCTGGGGTCCATTTACTATCATTAGCGCATTGAGCGCTAATGATAGCAGCCAGGATCGCTGCGCTGCCTAATGAGCCTGGCAGTACGGCGGGTAGTATTTACGAATACGTACCCCTAAAACGAGGTCCCGCGATAGTCAGCAAACCTTTTGCCAGGGCCAAAACTTAGGGGTGTGTGATAGGGGCAGCCGCACAGGGCGTAAATTTTAAGGGGGCACCAGTAAACTAATATTTATGGTTAAATTGGCTTGAAATTCAGGGTCAGGGGGCACCATTTTTCATTTTTTGCCCCTGGCGCTAACATTTCTAGTTATGGATTCTGCCTTTCATTGACATCATTCAACCACGCTCGTAAACTAAGTCCCAGCACATGCAGAGAAGCTGCCTTTCAAGTCCCGAAAGGCAAAATCACTGCGCATGCACCGGGATTAGAGCCAGACGCTACATCCGGTCAGGTAAGTTTAAATACCATTTTCTTTGGGTTTTTTTTTAAATAAATATATTTATTATTGAATTATATATTTAAAAAAGGCTAAATGTAGATATATTTTTCTACTTTTAGTTTAATGTATTTTACTAAACTGTATTCCAGCGGTCTCCTGATATGTATCCCCATTTTCCTCTCCCTAATAACAGCTATTAGAGAGAGGAATAGGGGGATATATGGGAAACCGCTGAAATACTTACCCTAACGCAATCTAACGCCTAAGTGTCGGCACAGCAATCTTCATTTTCATATGATAAAGCCCGTTTTCACATGAAACCAGGTTTTATCATATGAATACGATCTTCATAAATGGAACTCATAGAGTCTTACAAAAGGGAACAATTTGAGCACAAATAAGGAGTATTAAGAGCTTTATTATAGGGCATCTATAGTCAATATGCCTCAAAACAAAGCTCTGTATTTCTCTTTAATTGTTCTCAAATTATCCCTATAATAGAGCTCAATATTTACCTCATATTAGTCTTTTATATCATATATAGTTCTATTATACGGGAAAAATAGAAGCCTGTTGTGGGAATACTTTGAGCCAAATTAAGGAGCAATAAATGGTTGCATTATGGGGAAATATTGAGCCATTATGGGACATGTTAAGAAGAATTATAGGGACATATATATTGTGATAAATACAATTATTTTGTAATATTTTGCTTATATTTTTGAGGAGTTTCTTTAGTAAAACTTTTTTTTTAAATTAACAAATATTTTTCTGGTAATAAAAGTGTTATATAAATAGTATCTGTGTGGAAGAATAGGGAGTCAGTGAAGGAGTGGGGGAGGGGCTCAAGAATTTTTAGCACAGGGTGTCTGTAGAGCTGGTCCCATCTCTAATCAAATGGCATTTTTATTTAACAAAAATTGTTTTAATGAATGATTTTCAGTTTTGTGTTAGAAAAAGATGAAAACAATATACAGTCATTTTTATATGACCAGAATTTGTCTAAATATCATACTAATACAATAAATGAGACTTTACCAAATATCCTTCATAACTGAAAACAGGTTTCCGTTGGGGAGTTTAGTTTCAATTAAAATGATGGTAATCCTTTATTGTATTAGTATGTTGCTTAGATTGTAGTATTAATTTAATCACTGTTTGAATATATTTTTGACTGTTTTAAACTTTAAACTGGCCCTGAGTATATGTGACATCAAGAACACAACTACTTTAAGAAAGTCATATAATATTTACTAAATTCTAATGTCCTCTGAATTATACTGTTTTTACAAACATGATGCAAAAAATCTATAACCAAATATATCTTTTTGAAAAACATAATGGAATCCTATCTAGTTTCCAGCCATATATAAATGTAGGCCTTTGCAATGCATTAGGAGCCTGTATGTACTAAATCACTGTGGAAATTTTTACCGCTGTCTATCGTGCCTCTGACAGTCTTGACATCCAGGACACCTGAAGTTGGCCTTGTGTTCAGGAGTTTGAGGGAAAAAGTTCGGATCTCAGTATCTGCGAGAGGCCAGTTCTCTTCCACAGCCATTGTTGTTTCCGCATTTACTGATAAATCAATCCATCAAAAAATTTCCTTAGTGAAACTCAATCAAGAAAGGTCATGTCGGCGGGAGAGAAACAGATTAAATTAGCATCAAATTAGACATGGAAAGTGAGTTCTGTCAAAATCATCACAGCGCTCAGCACAATTAGAATATGTTAAT
This sequence comes from Limnodynastes dumerilii, assembly GCA_011038615.1. Classification (NCBI taxonomy): domain Eukaryota; kingdom Metazoa; phylum Chordata; class Amphibia; order Anura; family Limnodynastidae; genus Limnodynastes; species Limnodynastes dumerilii. Next base: position 20,670 of record WWET01003553.1, on the reverse strand, counting down.
TATGCATTTCATTAAGGTAGTGCTCTTTGAATGTGAGATGAAATGTCACTGGTGTAGGCATCCGCAAAAAAGAAGATTGCCAGACACAAGTTTCAGGAGACAATGTGTGACACCTTCATTAACATCAAGAATCGCAAGACTGTCTTGACTTTTCTTTGTAAAGTAGAAAACCATTAACCATTTGTTGACTTCTGCTTTTGCCATTGCCTGGTCTGTAATCATGCTAAGCCTTTCCGACTGGTTGGCTTCCACTTTACAGTGCCTCTGGTAGCTCATAATAGGGGTTTACTGACATGGGCAAGGTGCACTTTTAATGATAAACACTGTGCTATGGGACAGTACCTTAAGTTTAGGTATCTAAATACCCCATATTATTATTCTTTATTGAATTAGAAGAGTCAGTGGCAAAAATGATTGAGCAATTTAACAAATATGTTGAAATAGAAGGTATAACATATGTATAAAGGGGATATTTCCAAAAAGTGATGCAGAAGGGAATAATTGTTGCTACCTATAAGAACCAAACACCTGTCATTCTGGTGTAGCTTACAAAATGCAAACGAATTTTGTTGATATGGACAATACCAAATTATTTTATTTGCACCATTCTAAGGTGCCATTATGGGAACAATGGACCTGATTCACACTTAAGAACGTGATAGGTTCCTAAATATACGCAACTAAAATCGGAAGAATTCTTAAGTGTGAATCAGGTCCAATGTCTTCTAGCTACAGACTGCTGAAAAGTGATGGAAGTCAGAATTTCATTGCGGCAAAGTGATCTGTCTAAAGACAGATTATCTAAACAGCGAACTATATCACCTACAGAGGTGCATACTTTACTTGCTCAGCCACTCAGCTGCCATATTCTCGATGACTGATCAGTTAAGCAGTACAAGTAAGTGCCGTTGCAGGGTTTCAGCTGAGCCACGGCAGTTTCTGTGTTTAAAAGCTGTGGATTAACTTATCCCAAGCAGCGGCACTTGTACTGCTTAGCCGATCAACTATCAGGGATATGGCAGCTGAGTGGCTGAGCAGGTAACATAAGCTCTGCACAGAGGGTTAGGCTGAGCTAAAGGTCCTGCATAATACTGTCCACACTATACAGGGACGTGGTTCAACTGATCCCCTGTGATGGTGAAGCAGTATAAGCGAGCACCACTGCATAGGAACAGGTGAGTCGCAGCTCCTGTATCTTTTTAATAAATGGAGGGCTTACTAATTGTCTTCTTCTCTTTATTGGTTACATTAATATTGGGCTGTAGAACAACTAAGACCTGGCACACGTTTGGCATTAATATACTATATATTAAACATTTTTTTCATTCCATGGAATGTTTTACATGGCTAATCATTTCATTTTTCTGCATTAGGTAAGAGGGGATGTGGGTTATGCACTAAAAGCAAAAGAAAACCACATGTTGTGAACAGCGCTAATTTAAAATAATATATTAAATGCTTGGTTCTGGTGAAAAACATAAACGGCAATCTGATGTCAAAGACAATATTTAATCAAACATTAAAAAATGTGGAGCTGGACATATAACAATTAGCAATTCAAATACAACAATATTCAACCATAAGAGGAATAAGGTATCAAGGTAAAAATGTAACTAACATGCTATATCTCAGATTTTAATTAAAATTTCTATACTGGGTGATGTTACATGTCACTCACTGGTGTTTAAAAAATATTAAAATAAAAATAATATAAATATAATATATAAATAATATAAAAAATATTCTGGATTA
>WWET01003552.1:118096-128282 GCA_011038615.1 Limnodynastes dumerilii | reverse complement strand
AAAGAAAAAAGGGGGTATGTAAATGTCTGCTTGCAGAGGCGCACCCATCGAGTTTTATGGGGTTACCTGGCTCTTGTCGGGACCCGTTTCTGCCTCCTCCTCTGATGGGGTGTGCACATGATGAGGTGTAGCCGGGGATTTGGGGGGAGGTGGGGGCGCCTTAACGATAACTTTATGTTGTCGTTCTTAAGTTCCTGGGGTGACACCACCTGCTATGGCCACCTTGCTCAACCCTAAATTTTATAGCCGTTCACAAATGTAAACAATTTATTAATTAAACCTATGTCCCCTTTTAAATCCAAATAAAGTTGTCTGTGTCTTTATTTCTTGCAGCGTGACTGAGGTATGGAAGGTATCAGCTGTTGATTGCTTAAGACGAACGAGCACCGCTTAGGTGGGAGGTGGCATAAGTGACCAGCTCTGCCTATCATACTTCAGTCAGGCTTGGGGGGAGAATTTTCTAGAAATTACAAGTAGGGTTGGTTCGGATTGGTTGGGTGAAGGTTGAGGAGGGACAGGGGTCAGGTGACTTGGAAAAGCATATAGGGTTCATTTGGATTGGTTAGGGTAAGGTGAGGAGGGTTAGGTGTCAGGTGACTTAGGTTTTATAAGGGACTGTGTGGTGTGAGTCCTCCTCTTTGAAGAATTTTCGTTGCCCTCCCTCCCTTATTATGATGTATATATAACATGTGAATTTCTTCCACAGATGGGGCATAGGTTGGGCGTTAGAGGTGTGTGTCACTGTAGTTGTTTGGCGCAATAAAGAAAAAAGAAAAAAGGGGGTATGTAAATGTCTGCTTGCAGAGGTGCACCCATCGAGTTTTATGGGGTTACCTGGCTCTTGTCGGGACCCGTTTCTGCCTCCTCCTGTGATGGGGTGTGCACATGATGAGGTGTAGCCGGGGATTTGGGGGGAGGTGGGGGCGCCTTAACGATAACTTTATGTTGTCGTTCTTAAGTTCCTGGGGTGACACCACCTTCTATGGCCACCTTGCTCAACCCTAAATTTTATAGCCGTTCACAAATTTAAACAATTTATTAATTAAACCTATGTCCCCTTTTAAATCCAAATAAAGTTGTCCGTGTCTTTATTTCTTGCGGCGTGACTGAGGTATGGGAGGGATCAGCTGTTGATCGTTTACTTCCCGTAGGTAGAGGAGGGGAATAAATGCAGCTTCAGCCACCTCACCTGTATCCTGGAACTGACTTACACTGGATCCTATTGACAATTGGGCAACACATTGAACACACTATAACATATAACCAGGCCGGTGCTAGCATGTCTGGCGCCCCCCCTGCAAAAAATTAATTTGTGCCCTCCTCTTCTGTAAATATTATAATGACACTGCAGTGCCCGGGACAGGAAAACGGAGGAAACACTGACTCCTCCCTCTGATCAGGTGACTGGTCACATGGGCTAGACATCAGCAGAGGCCCTTTAGCCCACTTGGATCTAGTATCTACCTACAGCACAGTCTGGTGCCGCTGTATTGAGGACCGGCGCTGGTTCTCACAGTTGTCACAGATCTGAGGGCTCTATTTACAAACATCGTTTTCATATAATACAGCCCGTTTTTGTGTTAAACCGGGCTTTATCATATGAAACCGAAGAGTTCCTTATTTACCATGCAATCATCGCCATGGAAACCATGGCAATGATCGCATTAACCCTCCCGATCGCGGGTCCGCTCTTTTGAATGCTGGCCGGTATTTACTAAAGAATGCCATCTGAAGATGGCGTTAGGGTAAGTATTTCAGCGGTCTCCCCATGTAAACCCCTTTTCCTCCCCCTAATTGCTGTTATCATGGGGAGGAAGAGGGGGGTACATGTCGGGAGACCGCTGGAATACAGTTTAGTAAAAAATCCTAAAATAAAATCTAAGTTAAAAAAAAAAAATAAAAAAATATATTAACTAGTTTTAATAAAACTCTATCTAATAAACATATTTAATTACAAAAAAACCACAAAAAAATTGAAACCGACTGGCTCTGATCCTGGCGCATGCGCAGTGATTTTGCCTTTTGAGACTTGACATTTTCAAAGTCCCAAAAGGCATCTACTGCGCGTGTGCCGGGACTCCAGCGCATAACGATATCAGCGAAAGGCTCGCTGACCATTGTGGGGCCTCGCCGGAGGGGTAAATATTAATAAATACCCCCCGCAGTCCTGCTAGGTGAGGCGCAGCAAGCCAAGTTGCTATCATTAGCGCTAAATGTGCTAATGATAGTAAATAGAGCCCTAAATGGCAGCTCTGAGAAGTAGGGGGATGAGCGCTAGTGCCTATCCAGCATGATGCCTGGATGCACCGCATCCCACTGCGGAGTGCATTGCACCGCCCCTGCATATAATCTACATATTAGAGTCTGCATGTGGGACCAAGGATAGAAAGAACCATATGCCTGTAAGAAATGAGGGTGTTTTATCATACTTATTATTACAATGTACAGTATAGGCGAGGGTACATAGGATCGAAGGGTTCAGAATTCATATCTGGCGCCATCTTAAGGGCTATTGAAGCAGAAGTTTTAAAGTAGGGTCCTGCTGTTGGATGTCTGCGCACGTGATTGGAGTTGTTACCCAAGGAATCACACCAATGCGTGGATAAAGCGTGGATATGATCGCCTCTCGCTCTGCATTCTGATTTCCGATCCGATGTTCTTTTAGTTTGTTGACAGAATGGCGAAAGAAATATTTTTCATTATTGTCTATATGTGCAATCAAAGCAAAGAGCGTGGCTTAATTAAATGTGTTATATCAGATTGTGAAGTGTGTGGAAGAGAAAGAGCATGTCCACTGGGGAACGGGCCCTGACAGTCTGTTGTTAATCAATATGGATCTCAGGTTAAAAAAAAACAGCTATTACTACGTAACACAAGAGAGAATTATAAACGGATAAATAGCAATCAGATCCCAGACCTGAACTTTCCAGCCCATGTTCCGCTCTGCCAGAGGACTGCATGGAATAATTGCGCTGTAAATTTGTGTATTATTTTAAAAACAACAAACTTTAGATTTTTATCATAAGAATAGCATGCTATCTATTGTCCAACCACAGGTAAGTATTTTGCATTTTAGATTAGGTTATGAAATTAGAAATTCAATTTTAAGTATACTGAACTTTTTTTTAATCATAGTATTAACAGCTTTTACAACCTCTTATTGTGTGAGTAATGACATTGATATATTTGAGAACAGTCTAAATCTATCCCTACTTTCTAGTTTGTTTACTTTTTAAAAAAAAATTATGTGCTGTATTCACAGATCTGTATTTACTACGTGTGTAGAAAGGCAACACTCCCTCGCAACAGACGGTTTTTCGGTGACTTCTGCCTCCATAGGGCACCCTTAACCCGAAACATGCGTATTATTCTAACCGTGCCCTCAAATGCCCATTTAAATGCTTCCCCCTGCCCACTTTCACGTAACTTTTACCATCCAGATTTAAACCACGCCTCTGCGTACGTATGTCCCTAGGTGCGATTCACAAGTCCGTAAATACTACGTAATTTGCATGGAAAAAGTTACTACGCATGTGCAGTTAATCCACTCCTAAAAATACGCATGTAATTCTCCGTAAAAACGGATCTGTGAATACGGCGCTATGTGTTTTATTTGGTTTTTAAATTCTCTTTTACATCTTACTGTAGCGTAGCGTTATAACATTCTACTCTTAAGGGATCAAACTTTGGTAATGTGTCCTTAAAGAAACCTGTTTTGAGAAGGCTGATTGAGAATACATTACGGCAATATTGTCTTATATTCAGAGATCGCAGGAACATTTTATGCCATGGTGTTAGAAATAGACAAAGTTGATATTTTTTTATTTTTTACTCAGTTGTTTTGTTTTGTTTTTTGAAGGTTTTTTTTCTATTGCAAATGTGTACAGAATAAATAAATAAATTACTTATAGTATATCTTTAAATGATACGTATGTGTTGCTTGGGGATAACTTTACCAATAGGGCTGAATTTAGGAGTCAGACTGCCCTTTAAAGGGCAATAAATTGATATCCTCTCAATAGAAAGAGGTCTGAAGAAGGGGAAGGATAGGGTTTGCCTATGGGAAACAGAAGGTTAGGGTTAGGAAAGGGTTAAGGGTAGGGTTAGGTAAAAACACCTATCTGTCGAAGATGACTCTTCAGGAGCCGTATTTACTAAAGTCGAGTTTGTGAAACTCGTCAGAGATTACTTGTATTTACTGTCGAGTTTAAACTCGCCATATTTACTAAAGCAAGCTCGTCCCAAACTCGCCGCAGATGATGGATTTTTAAACTCGTCTTAGTTTAACTCGCTCTGGCGATTTTTTACATTCAGAGCATAGAAATCGCTGGATTTAGGGGCGAGTTTGTAAATCGCTGGAGAATAGACCAAAACATGCCAGAGAAAACAGAGAGGTTGATTAAATTGCTGGCAATTAAATCGCTGGTAATCAGTATGGACTGTATTCACAGTTAAGAGTAAATATGCAAACTTACCTAAATATACACACATGAAAAATCTGCATTACTTATTCAGAGAAAATAAAGAACCTGCTGCGTATATTTAGGTATGTACGGACTCTATTAGCTGTGAATCGGCCGTGCTTTTAGTTATTTAAAATTGGTTATGATTCAAAGATACGAAACTAAATGCACTGATTATGATTCTAAATAGTAAATATTAATTTTGTTGTTTTAAAAACAGGAAGTACTCATATTATCATATTTAAATAAAAGTAGATTTAAAAATACAAATTAAAAACAAAAAATTATGACACTGCATACTTCACTGTTTCACAAACATTTAAAAATGTTAAGTTTAAATGAGATAAACTACACAAACAACCAATATAATTAAATAAGTAATCTTATGGTGTTTGGTCAAAATTTAAAGTGAAAAAAAAAACCTTAAAAAATAAAAACATAAAATGGCACCTCCACAGGTTTTAAGCCTTGCACAAAATATAAAATCATCATAGTATTTAAAAAAAATACATCTTTTGATTATAAACACGCAGCAGGTGTGAGCTCAACTAAGAGAGAAGTCACATGGCCTCACAGCAAACAATATGGTTCATCAACTTACGAGTGGTTGAGGGCTATCTTAACTTTTCCCGTGCATATGTTAGTTTACACAAGGCTCTCCTACCTGTGACTCAGTCCTAACTCTGCTGGCACGCCCATGCTGTACATTAGTAGCCCATTTGCTGCTCATTTGCATTAAGAGTCTTGCCACTCTAGCCACGCATGCGGGACTTGTTATGTTCTGATACATGAATCAGTACTAAGTCAGACGTCCGTGTATGTGAATCAGTTCTAAGTCTGACGTCCGTCTATGTGAATCAGTCCTAAGTCTGACGTCCATGTATGTGAATCAGTCCTAAGTCAGACGTCCGTGTATGTGAATCAGTCCTAAGTCAGACGTCCGTGTATGTGAATCAGTCCTAAGTCTGACGTCTGTGTATGTGAATCAGTCCTAAGTCAGACGTCCGTGTATGTGAATCAGTCCTAAGTCTGACGTCTGTGTATGTGAATCAGTCCTAAGTCAGACGTCCGTGTATGTGAATCAGTCCTAAGTCTGACGTCTGTGTATGTGAATCAGTCCTAAGTCAGACGTCCGTGTATGTGAATCAGTCCTAAGTCTGACGTCTGTGTATGTGAATCAGTCCTAAGTCAGACGTCCGTGTATGTGAATCAGTCCTAAGTCTGACGTCTGTGTATGTGAATCAGTCCTAAGTCAGACGTCCGTCTATGTGAATCAATCCTATGTCTGACATCCGTGTACGTGAATCAGTCCTAAGTCTGACGTCTGTGTATGTGAATAAGTCCTAAGTCAGACGTCAGTGTATGTGAATCAGTCCTAAATCTGACGTCAGTGTATGTGAATCAGTCCTAAGTCAGACGTCAGTGTATGTGAATCAGTCCTATGTCTGACATCCGTGTATGTGAATCAGTCCTAAGTCTGACGTCTGTGTATGTGAATAAGTCCTAAGTCAGACGTCAGTGTATGTGAATCAGTCCTAAATCTGACGTCAGTGTATGTGAATCAGTCCTAAATCTGACGTCAGTGTATGTGAATCAGTCCTAAGTCAGACGTCAGTGTATGTGAATCAGTCCTAAATCTGACGTCAGTGTATGTGAATCAGTCCTAAGTCAGACGTCAGTGTATGTGAATCAGTCCTAAATCTGACGTCAGTGTATGTGAATCAGTCCTAAGTCAGACGTCAGTGTATGTGAATCTGTGGGGGGTGCCTGTTCTGCCGCATCCAAAGAACATGCATCTGTTGTGCCTGTAGAACCCCTGAATTCTAGCTCTGAGCTCACTCCTTGGCCTGAAAAAAATTTTTGGGCCGAAAATCATTTCTTTGATGGGGACTTAGCACAATTTAATGCCCTAGTAGAAATTATGGTGAACTGGATGCAGAATTCTACTGGTTGGACAGAGAGGGACGTAGTAGGTACACTCCTCATGCGGTTTAGGGAGGAGCCCTTGAATTGGGCAGGACATCTTGTAAAGACTCAGGATCCCATCCTAGGGAATTTCTATGCCTTTTTTCAAGAGGTCGTTAGGAGATATGCTCCTCCAGAGGCATTTCCTCATCTTTTCTCTGTGCCAGTCACACCCCCTGCCTGTAACACCATATGTGTTGGTTCCATCCTCACAGATGCTTTCAAAGCCCAGGGACCCTCACATACATTGTCTTCTGGTACTCCTTCCAAGAAGAAGAAGGCTGCTAAAACCAAGAGAAAGAAATAGTTCTCTTGGGTCATCCTTATGGTTTCCAGGAGGCGTCTGGAATCCGCCTTCCAGAGGGGGGCATAATGTTACACGCTGCATATGGCAGCAGCGTGTAATCATGCCTCTGTAATTTTGCTGGGTACTCCAGTCCTGATTTCCCCTGCAGCATCTCTCCCTGCTAGGTTAACCTGCTTAATCATCCGGCAGCTGGATTACCCTAGCCTTCTTGTCATGTGCCTTTAGCAGCCAATGGGGATGTGGCTCTCCCTTTAATTAGCTGCCACCTGTTACATTCTGTGCTGGTCATAGCCTCTAGTTTTCTAGTGTCTCTGTGCCAGTATTCTGTTAGTTACCTGTTGCCTTGTGCTATTTGCTTCTTGCTTTCTTGAGTGCCCCAGTTCTGTCCTTGCCCGGTACCTAGCCTCATACCTTGTGTCTCCATTCCCTCTATCTCCCACCTTGCTGTTCGGTCCCATTTGTATTTACCTAGTTTATCCTGTCTGACTGTTTCTGTTAACCCCTTGTGGGTTTCCGCTGTTTGCTTGTGTGTGTGAGAGCCCTGGTTAGTTTAATCTGTCTTGTCAGTCCTGTCTGTTACTTCCTAGTCTGCCGTGTCTGTTCAGTGTTTTGTGTAGTTTGTTACAGGTCAGACTCTGCTGCCTGTCTCCTCCCACTTTCTCCTCTGTCTAGCTCTCGCCTGTCTGACTCCTTCTGTGTTTTTTCTGCTCCTCTCCCGGGCATTCTCTCTAGGGCTGTATCCTGACGGGTTCCTACCAGCTCCAGTCTATCCCCACCATCAGGGGCCCTAGCGAAAACTCGGTCCGATCTCAGGCTCTACACCCGGGTGAGTTGCTCGTTCCTTATTGTCTTTGTACCCGGTCATCCCAGTCCTCGGCCAAGGTAATCCCAGGGTACCCTTACTCCCAGACACCCCAGCGGTGTCGTAACACTCTTTATTTAACTTTTTAAGTGAACTAAAAATCCTACCCTGTAACAGGGCTCTACATGTCTCATTACCATCACCTGTACCGCCTCCTTGCAGTGGGAAATATGCACAACTTGACATCAGGCCCAAATACTTGTAACATTTTACCTAACATATTTCACCTACACTTTTCAGACCCCAGGCGAATAGGTTATATTTATTCTTTTGTATGTTTGTTCACTGAGAACTCTTTCAACAAATTTTTATGTACTTTTTGTAGCCGCTCCACAGTAAAGCACACAGTTTGGACTAATATGGCCAACTACAGCCATCTCAACCTGAACATGACGACACAAGCTGACAGAACCAGAACTATTTTTTGGATAACGTTTTTCACAGTGATGATCCTCTTGTTCTGCGTCTTCTCATACTTCATGGCTGTTCTACTGAGAACTGTCTTCACCATCCCTCATATCCGGGAGAACCCTCGTTATATACTATTCATCCACATGCTTGTCAATGATGTAGGTCATCTAGTGGGCTCCTTTCTCCTCTTTACCTTTGCTGTGTATCGAGTCTACATGCCTTTGCCAATTTGCTATACAGTTATTAGCTTGACCACCTGCGCATTTCGGATAACACCTTATAATTTGGCGGTTATGTCTTTGGAACGCTATGCAGCCATTTGTCACCCATTACGCCATGCAGAATTGTGCACCGCACAGAGGTCTGGTACCGCAATTGCAATCATGTGGACAGTAGGGCTCATTCCACAGCTGGCCATTTTTATATCATTTTGCTTTTCAGTAGAGAAACGCGTCTTTTCATTCAATATCAACTGCAACTGGCCCCATTTAATAGTAAATAAACTACAAGTTCTCCTGAGAACTTTTACTACGATAAGTAGTTTTACTGTGGTAGGACTTATAATCGCCTACACGTATATCAAAGTCATGCTTGTTGCCCGGAGGATTTCTTCTGGGAAAACTGCCTCCAAGGCTGGAAGAACTGTCTTACTCCACGCGTTTCAGGTTATGCTCTGCATGTTGTCTTTCACATCTACACATACCGAACAAGTTATTGCACCATATTTTCGCCACATGTCAGTAATCAACTTCTTTCTGCTGATGTTCCTGCCAAGATTTATCAGTCCATTAATTTATGGGATTAGAGATGATGTGCTGAGCAAATATATGATAAACGCCTGCTTATCGTTGAAGTATCCATGCATAAAGTGAGCAAGTAATATTAAGATGAGAGTAAGGAGACAAAGAAAAGTACACAAGAAAATGAATGAAACTTTAGTTTTATTGTTTCAATAAAAGACATTTAACAGGTTTGTCTCTGTTTAATTAATATCTAATAAATTGGTGAATCTAAAAATGTTTTTTAGAACTGTTATGATTGGGCCCGATCCAGAGGCAATCATAATTAAGAACGCGGCAGTTGAGACGTAAATGCGTTTGTAAAAGTGGGTGGGACTGCGTGCGATCCAATTACATACACAAAATGGTGTTATTTGGATTGCAAGCAATTATGGCTTTATTATTATTATTGTTTATTTATAAGGCACCACAAGGTGTCCGCAGCGCCGTAAAAAATATATCAAAATACAGTACAGACATACAGGACAGAAACGAAACAGCATAGTACATAATAACATACAATTGAAAAATATACAAATATCACAAAACTACAATAAAGTGAAGCAAGCACAGAATGCAAGGCAAAATGCGAGGTGTCAAGCTTGGTAGATCAGGGAGGAGGAGATAGAGCGCAGTGAGAGGTTGAGAGGGAGCCACCAGGTGGGGATGGGGTAAAAGGGTAGCAGAGGGGGACAAGAGGGTATGAAATGAGGGGGGAGTAGTGGAGGAGGGAACAACACTAGGATGGAGGGACCTGCTCACATGATCTAACACACTAATACCCCTTTCACATCACCACGAAATACCCGGGATTTTCGCCAAAAACCCGGGTCTCGGCAATATCCCGGGTATTTCATGGAGATGTGAAAGGGGTACTTATGGTGGACCCATGTCAGAAGACCCGGGAATTCAACCCGGGAGAAAAGAAGGGTTATTCCACGACACAGGTAGGGGTGCAGTGTAAAGGGGGTGCTACCCAGGTTTTTCAACCCATGTAGCAACTAACGCACTTGATTGGTGCAATTTTTTTTACTGTTGCCCTGGCAAACAAATTACTCTGTCTGATGACAGGGCAGACCAGGGTCTCTGAATTTACCGGGTCTGCCCTGCAGTGTGAAACGGGGTCTGTGACCCTGGGATCCTCTGCTGCCCTGGCAATATCCCGGGTCTGTGAACTGCTGGTGTGAGCGGAGGAGAAGGTGAAGGAAGGGAAAAAAAGCGATAGATGTAGGATGCAGGGAGGATGTTAATTGGAAGAGGGCCATGTGTCAAATGCTACATAGCAGCTAAGCACAATCCTCAACTACGCCGATGCGCTGTGATTACTAAAGCACAGCATATCGGCGTTCACTTACCTCGACACTCCCCCTCTGCGGGCGTATGGCCCCTTCCTTACGCT
>WWET01003552.1:75917-97756 GCA_011038615.1 Limnodynastes dumerilii | reverse complement strand
AGAGTGTACAGTACGGGCTTGGTTAGTCACTTACGTACTGTTACGGAACTGCTCCCAGGGTGTGGAATCTAATTGGGGCCTGGTCTTCTCCAGAGCCTCTAGTGGTGAGGAAAGGCTTCTGCAGCAGGACACCCAGCAGGTCACGATCCCTGGAAGGCAGCCCCAGGTGAAACAAAGCACTAACAACCAGACGGCGAAGGTGAATAAACTGAAAGTATTTATTAGAGCAAACAACAGAATACAGGAAAAGGAGAATGTGAACCGGGAGCAACAATAACAAAATCAGGAACAATTCAAAACCTACAGGCTATAAACACTAAGAAGTATAAACAGAAATCAGAGGCACACTGAGCACAAGGTAGTAGTAATCGAAAACACTAGAAGCAGGAGCACAAGGGTAACTTAGATACAAGAGGCTAATAAATAGCAAATGTACAAAAAAAGGGAATTTGAAAACTTAAACGCACCAAACCCTGCTATGCCAAAACCACTCACCAGGAGGTGTCTCAACCCCCCCACACCCACACACACAAAATAGCAAAAATAGAGTTTAAAGAAAGTAAGGTGGTGGTTTCAGGCACTGTGGTAATTCATACAGAGAGGGGAATGTCAGAATTATAACCAATAAATAACTAAGAAATTAATTAAAACTTCCTAAAAAAATCCTAACAAAGTCTTTCTACAATAAAAAGTCTCATTAAAGAACATGAAAGGTGTGGCTGATGTTAATTTGTATGGTGTCACAATCCAGGAAGTGATGGTATCGGTAGATGAGACGCTGCTGCCGCAAGATGGAACACCCGGGTATACGGCGCTGTAATGCAGTCTCTCTGCCCAGTCTGCTGGTGATGACGTCGTGATCAGCTGGCCGGTCCTTGGACTTAAATGTTTCAGGCTGCACTCAGCCCTTTCTCAAAGTCTAGACCGGCATGTGGGTTCGCACCTCCTTATACGTCCATGGGGTGACTTGTAATTGGTTGATTTTTTCATTAGTCCTAACTTCCGTTGATGGTAAAAGTGTTTCATAAACTGTTTACTAAACCGTCTCCTAACTCACTGACATTCCCCAGGGTTTTACAACCATATTGTTAAAAAACATTCAAGAACATCAGCTGGTGCTTTAGCATTATAGTTCTTTCAATGAAGCAACCAGACGCAACAGTCTAACAACAAGAAATGCCTTAAGGTCCGACTTGTGAATCGGTCTGAAACAATTGCGATCCTAAGTCCAGCGGAAATCTAGGAACTAAAGGATTTGCATAGAAATGGGCGGGGGGAGGCAATGAGATGAGGGAAAGTGGGCGCTATTACAGACATAGGACCCTAAATATACGCAACTATTGCACATAAGGTCGGAAGTGAGTGCGGCCAGATAGGGCAAGTCAATGTAGGTGAAAGTTTAGGTCCGGCCGGAGGTGGCGAGGGGAGGGACTGTTTATTCTGGTGGGTGTAACCTGCTCTGACCTGCCACTTAGATGCGTATATTTGCGGCCCGATCACAGACGGATCTCTGAATCAGGCCCTATAAAACCAAATGTCATCAAAACTATAAAACGCCATCAAAACTATACCAAACTCCCTAGGGTGATAATCTACCATTCTGGTAGCAATAAATAAATGAATAAATGATGATGAATATAATAAAAAATGATGAGTATAATAATACATACAATACATGATGAATATAGTAAGTGATACACAAAAATTCAACTTCAGGACAGGAGACCAAATCAACATCTGCCTTGACATCAATAAATTAACAAAGTGCTAAGTGCTAAGTATATATAAATACCATATTGATGAAAGTGCTCTCTAATAGGATAATGATTCTTTCTTACATTTATATGGTCTAAATATAAAGTGCGAAAGAGCAGAAATTAAAGTGAATACAATAAATTAAATTAAGATAACCTGGGCTATATGCCATAAATATTCATCCTAAGAACTAAAAGGGCTCTAAAACAAATGAAGGGCATGGAATAAAAAAAATAAATAAATAAAAAATTACTCCTAAACGGCATAATGAAACTCCCATATCTCCAGAGGTTCCCTTCCTCAACCATACAGTTATGTAATGTGAAGGGGAAGGGACGATTATAACCTTCCTATAGGAATCAGACACATTTAGGCGTATATTCATTATGATGGTACACCGAATGGAAGTACTTAGGAAGACTGCGCAAGTTATGTACAATGAGTATCTCAAGGAAATCAACCTCAAATCTATGACTGAAGGCAGAAAATGTCAAATTTTCCCAAGATGTAATACTAAATTCTTCTACATTGTAACGGTACCTCAAAGTTCCAGCGATTCCCTACCTCTGCCATACAGATATGTAATGTGAAGGGGAGGGGATTTACACTGGATAGATAAGAAAAGTGGACAATAACCTTCCTACAGGGATACTAGTATGGAATCAGATAAGGTCGCAATTCATTATTTATCTCATATTACTATCACCCAAAGCAGGAAGCGATATTAAGATGGCATTTATTCTCCCTGGTGTGAACTCCACACTCCACCTATCACCGTGTTCAGATACAAGAGGGTAGATCCAGACCTACTTTCCCTTTCCGTTTCAACATGTAGCGTAATTACCATACACTCCCCCAGACACTCCCCTTGGTCGTACCAACTTTGGCCGTTTTACGCTTTCCAACCCCTATCTTAACTTTTCCAAGCATAACTCCTGTCGGCCGTAATGGCTGAATGTACTTACGCGCCTAAGCACGCCCATACTGTACGATTTAAATGCCTCACCCCGCCTCCGAAGCGTAATTACGAGTGTCGTTTGTCTGGCACGCACCTTCATCCGTAGTTACGCTGATGATCCTAGTCTCGTAAGTACGTTCAGAGTTTCTGGTCGTAACATCAAGCGTCCAGATAACAGTGAAAACTAGAGTACAAGGAAAACACAAAAACAAACAAACAAATGAACATGAATATATACCAAAAATCAAGGAGTAACCAACAAACAGTACAAGGGGAACTGGATCACAAATAACCAAGGCAGCAGGAGAACAGGAATTGGGGCTGACATGGCAGAATGACCAGCACCTCAGATAGTTAGAGGTGTCCTTATATCCCAGATGCTCATGTGCTGTAAATTAATCAAGGAGGACAAGTCCAAACAGCAGACCCTAGGGGCAGATTGGGAGAATGTCCAAAAAGCACAAAATAGTCCAAGATTGCCCCTAGGGGCAAAAAAGGATAATGCACAAGATGTAACATTATGCCCCCCTTCGGAAGACGGATTCAAGACGCCTCCAGGAACATTAAACGGTATTCAACGGTATATTTCTTTTTCTTAGTTTTATTTTTTCCTTTCCTTTTAGTGGACAGAGGAGGCAAGATCTGGGAGGATTCTTGGGCCCGAAACTCATTTTCAGTTATAGCGCCCACAGAAATCGTGGTGATGTTCCTTGGGCAGGCTGGAGTTACTGGTGACTCTTGGCAAGGGATGCTCACTGGTGGTGCATACCTCCTAGCAACTGCATTAAAGAAGGCTTGAGCATCCCACAGGATAGGGTCCCAGGCCTTTACAAGTGAGTTAGCCCACTCCCCCAGGTTCCCTCGGAAATGCTGTGGAACCAGATTCAGTCTGAAGTCATATTAGGGTTTTGAACATGTAAATCAGCTAAGTTACGTACGAATGAGGGTAGAGCCAGGGGGAGTGCACTATACTAAGCAGTGCGTGACTCAGGTACCACACCATTTCCCCACGCCACCTCCCCCTTATTTTACACACCTAGGGAACTTAAGAGTGCCCTAAGGCTTCCCTAACTTCCCATGCCTCCTTTGCATACCCCTCACCCACTCCCAGAGGCTGCCGTGGAACGCCTCTTTCTTCTTAAGAAACTTCATGCGGTCTTTAAAGACTGAACATAGTAAATCTTCGTAGCTTACTGGTACATAGATTGTGTAAATGAACTACTGTGCATGCGTTGTAAGTTCATTTGTAAAACTCCGCCCCTAAGAAGCAGTAGCTTATTAGGTGCGAATACGGTCCACTATAACCAATTTTATTTTTCCTAACTTGCTAATTTAAATACATGTGCACGCAAGGGGGGGGGGGTTGTAGACGTTAATCTCTTAAAATACAGTAGCACAGCATGGAACCAATCCAGGGTAATGATCACCCCTGGTCGGCCTGTGAGTGAGGGTGGGATACATCTGGGGCATATATGTGTTAATGACATTGGGTCGTATGCAGACTACCGGACGTATATGTATGTATACGTATCTTTTCCTTACGGTCTGAAAGACCGCATTTACGCAATCTATGTAAGGAAAAGATACCTAGATAACGTAAAAAAATGTACTACGCATGCGCAGTAGGAAAAACGCTAAACACCGGATGTATATGTTATACGCCCCGGCAGAGGTGGAGCTAGCGAGTAGTGGGCCCAGGTGCAAAAAATATGCTTTTGTCCCTGATGATAGGTGGCTTTGGCATTGCGGTGATGACGGCTGTGGGCCCTTAAATCAGCATGGGCCCTGGTGCCGTTGCACCTTTCGCACCCATGGTAGTTCCGCCCTTGACGTCCGGTAGTCTGTATACGGCCCATTATTCACTCTGAATCAGTTATAAATAAAGTGATAAAGGATGAAAATATTCATCTAGAGCAGGGCTGGCCAACCTGTGGCTCTCCAGATGTTGTGAAACTACAAGTCTCAGCATGCTTTGATTACATGCCTATAGCTGATACTTGGTAAAGCATGCTGGGACTCGTAGTTTCACTTCCGCCCTTGACGTCCGGTAGTCTGTATACGGCCCATTATTCACTCTGAATCAGTTATAAATAAAGTGATAAAGGATGAAAATATTCATCTAGAGCAGGGCTGGCCAACCTGTGTCTCTCCAGGTGTTGTGAAACTACAAGTCCCAGCATGCTTTGATTACATGCCCATAGCTGATACTTGGTAAAGCATGCTGGAGAGCCACAGGTTGGCCAGGCCTGATCTAGAGGGACATTTCTTAATTGGTACCTTAGAGAGTTGTACATCTGCTGGATGGTGAGCGAACGTGATGTCAAAACAATGTGCAAGCAGGGCTAGAGGAAGACGTCAGGGAATGTGTAATGGGGTATAAATACAAAGTATAAACTAAGCCTTTAAGGAATTATGTACTACACTCAGGCATTTCATATAGCTGCATCTCCTGGCTTCCATTGCAGAGTAAGTAGAAATACTTTAACTATTACTATTTCTTTTCTACATTTCACCCTGTCTAACTGTCTATACCAATGTGTCCGAGTATAACGAGCCTTCCTCTCCAGCCTTCTATATGCCATCAACTCATGGTGCAACTGGGCTCATGTAAAGCGCTCTCTGCCATGAGTAATGCCTTGTAATAATTAACTTGAAGTGCATGGATAATACTAGTATATTTATCTATATTTATTTAGTAGCTTGCATCCTAAAGTGAAGCTTGCAAACTTAAGTGAGTTTGAAACAGAATCAGGTGATTTTGAATACAGAAACAGGTGCACAAATATGAACGCTACCATTATTACTTTTATTTTGTAATATTATATTATTAGTTTAATTCACATAACTTTAACTTATAGCGTATCTATTTATCTTATAAATATCTAAGTCAGTGTTATAACCGCATATTTACATCCAGAGTTTTTCTCCTGAGTCCTCCCTTATCTCTTCCTTGGAGGTCCAGTCTATCCGCCTTTTCCATCCCCTAGACCTCTGCTGTCATTTACCGCCCCCCAGGACCTTGTTCACAGTTCTTTGAGAACTTTGTTGCCTGGCTTACCCACTATCTCTCCTCTGACCTCCCTTCTATTATCTTGGGTGGCTTCGACATCCCTGTTGATAACCCCTCCCCCTCCAGCACCTCTAAACTGCTCTCTATTTCCTCATCCTGTGACCTGATTCAATGGACCACCTCCCCTACCCACATACAGGACCATTCCTTTGACCTAGTTTTCACCCACCACTGCACTCTGACTGATTTCTCTATCTCTCCTTTTCCGCTCTCTGACCACCACCTCCTCTACTTCTCCCTCACCTCTCCTGCCTCCCCTCCCCCCCCAAACCCAAACGCGTTCTCACCAGACAGAACATCAGCACTCTCGACATCCCTGCCTTTTCCTCCCCTCTTAACCACCTCCTCTCCCCTGTTACCTCTCTCTCCTACCCAATCAAGCCACCTCCTTCTACAATACCACTCTCTCCTCTGCCCTTGACTCTGCCTGTCTCCTTTCGCCGCTCTAACCCCCAGCAATAAGTTCTAAGTGGAAGAGGGGTAGACAAGCCTAAACAGGTGCGTTTTGAGTGAACACTTGAAGACCTGCAATGTGGGGGAGAGTCTGACTGAAGAAGGGAGGTCATTCCAATATAGAGGTGCAGCATAGGAGAAGTCCTGGATACGGACATGAGATGTGGTGATCAGTAAAGAGGTCAGACAGCGCTGGTTAGCAGGACAGAGAGGATGGGAAGGGGTGTGCATGTTGATGAGGGGAGCAGTGGATGAGGAGATCGCCTTAAAGGTAAGGATAAGGGGTCTGATCCAGACCTAGTTAAGTGCTTGAACTTAGTTACTCATTGGCTAAACCATGTTGATTTTAGGGGGAGTCATGTTAATTGTATTCTTTGCATGCAGAAATATATCTTTGAATTGCTTACTGCGCACAGATACAGACCAGCTTTACTATCACACTGTTATTTAGACTTGGGATAGGAAACATCACCTCTCAACTCTAATACTGTTTGCAACAGATGAAATATGACTCCCCTGAAACCAACATGGTTTAGCCCAGGAGTAACTAAGTTCATGCACTTAACCAGGTCTGGATCCAGCCCAAGGAGCTTAAAGAGAGGTCTGAAGCGGACAGGAAGCTATAGCAGACCAATGCACTATTGTTCTACAATAAACAAACTCTATCTGTGATTTCCAAATTATCCAATAAAATGTTTTGGTAAAAGAACTTAGTATTTTAAATGTTGACCCATGTGAGGAGCTTTGTCATTATAGTTTAGGCTTTCCATATTGATTAAAATTCAATTTATACCCTAAAATGTAAATCTGACTAAACATTACAGGATAATTATGCCGATCACTAAGCTATCACCACATAGGGACAGTAATCTGACTGATTTCCAATTGGCTGGTTCTGCTGAAAATCTCCTGTAAAACATAATATTTATTATCTCTTTGGTTCATTGGATTCTCCAGTATGATTGATTGATCCGATAATCTATAGGCCAATATTGGGATTTTTTTACCATTATGTAGGCAATCCCAATAATCTGTTAGATTTCCCAATTTTAGTGAATAAATGCGAGAGTGAATGGTGAGCAAATTACTCATTATTCATTATTCCTTAACAATAAATGTGACAATCAAATAGCTGAAATATTGGATGGTGTATGGGGCTCATATTTTATGGTTTGGGAAACATGCAAGTGCTTTGAAATTTGCACCCTTCTTTTGATTGACCCATTTATCATTTGAGTGTGTGGGTAGATTTAGTCTTCAAAAAAAAACATTTTTTTTTTTATCAAAAAGGTTATAGTGTACGCTCTTGGAAAGGGACTTTTATTTTTATTTTTTCGTTGTGATCATTTTTGAAGTCATCATCAAAAAATTCACAGACATTTTTTTTATCATTTTTATTCTTCTTATTATTAATACTTTAAAAATTATTTTATTCTTATTATACTTTTTTATGTATTATTATCATGTTTCATCTGATAATTGTATACCTTTATATCTTTCTTGTCCTAGATTCAGACAGGGAAAGCATAGGACGACCATTTAGAAGTTCCAAAATGATCAATTCAACATTATACTACAACAATACCAGTCCGGTGTTTGTTTCCAGCATCAAACTGACAGACGCCCAGAAAATCTTCTTTCAGGCCATAACAATCATTTGCTTCTGTTTCTTCCTCTGTTTTATCTCTGTGATCCTACATGTGTTCTTCACCACCCCTCATGTCCGAGACAATGCTCGATACATCCTCTTCGCTCACATGTTGGTCAATGACACGTTACACCTTGTAACAGGACTCATTCTTCTACTGGCTTCTCTGTCCCTGGTATACATGCCTGCCCCGCTTTGTTTTGCCTTTTTCACTTTGGGGTCAGTTACATTTAGGATTACCCCATACAATTTGGCGGCCATGGCCTTGGAACGCTACATAGCCATTTGTTTTCCACTAAGACACGTCACACTTTGTACGTCACAAAGATCTAATTATGTTATTGTTACTATATGGATCATCGGTCTCATCCCAAATTTGGCCGATTTTATTATCCTGATCACCTCGGAGGGGAGGACAATTTTCTCTTTTAAAATTATATGTAACAAGAATACATTAACGGTGACTTCATTGCAACAGGTGATTAGATCCTATTCCCTCATCATTAGCCTGGTTCTGGTGGGCCTCATTATTGTTACACCTAGTAACAGGACTCATTCTTCTACTGGCTTCTCTGTCCCTGGTATACATGCCTGCGTCCATTTGTTTTGTCTTTATCACTTTGGTGTCAGTTACATTTAGGATTACGCCATACAATTTGGCAGCCATGGCCCTGGAACGCTACATAGCCATTTGTTTTCCACTAAGACACGTCACACTTTGTACGTCACAAAGATCTAATTATGTAATTGTTACTATATGGATCATCGGTCTCATCCCAAATTTGGCCGATTTTATTATCCTGATCACCTCGGAGGGGAGGACAATTTTCTCTTTTAAAATTATATGTAACAAGGAAAAAGTAACGGTGACTTTAGTGCAACAGGTGATTAGATCCTATTCCCTCATCATTAGCCTGGTTCTGGTGGGCCTCGTTATTTTCTTCACCTACATCAGAGTGATGGTCATTGCGAGGAACATGAGCTTGGGCAGCAGTTCTGCTTTTAAAGCCAGTAGAACCGTCATGCTCCACGCGTTTCAGTTTTTGTTGTGTTTGGTTTCTTTAACGTCCTCTTTTATTGAAGAATACTTTAAAAACTATTCCTACTTATCTACTGTCAATTATCTCCTGCTAATATGTCTACCGAGGTTCCTCAGTCCGGTCATTTATGGGTTAAGGGACAAAGTGTTCAGTAAATGTTTTATAAAATTCGCAAAACCTTAATATTAAAGAACATAACATTTGAAATGTATTTCTAGATAAACTCATAGTATAATATTAATTTGTGAATCTAATTAGTTGATAATACATAAAACTATTTATTAAATATTTTTTATAAATCACATTTCTATTTCAGATGTAAGGTAAATGTATCTTTTAAACATTGATTCTACAGGTTGTACAGTCTAGTAATTATGGGCCTGAACCAGACCTACGCCTGCTTGCGTTTATATGCTCGGCGTAGTCGTAAAAACGCTGTTTACCATGTTCTGTGCATGCGCAAGGAAGATGTTACAACCATAAACTCTGAACGTACTTACGAACATACGAATATCAGCGTAATTATGGGCGAAGGGGCGTGCCAGACATACGACACCCGTAATCACACTTCGGAGGTGCGGTGAGGCATGTAAATCGTACAGTATGGGTGTGCTAAGCGTCGCAAGACAGCATAAATACGGACGACCAAGGCGAGTGCCTAGGGGAGTGCTTCGTAGGTACGCTGGCATAAATACGCTGTGCACAAGGGCGTATTATTTGCGTAGGTCTGTATCAGGCCCTATGTGTATATTTATAGATTATAAAGTGCAGTTTGAAGACATGCATAGATCACTGTATTTATAATGTGAAAAATACAATGTTTCTCTAATAAGTAAAAAATAAAAAATATATATATGAGAGAAAATAGAATAATATCACTTTCTTTCAAGCATGAAGAGACTAAAGCATACAGTCCTAGAATTAGCAAATATAAGCAAATACATTTAGAGATTGTATGTAATTGCACTGCACACTCAGAATGAAAGATAATTACACAATTGTTTGTTTGATCAATAAATAAATGATACTAGAAAAAAATATCAGTTTAATTATTAACAATTTATACCTCTCTAGTCCTTTTATCTAATATTCCCTCCAGATCCTCCCCATCATTCTCTCCCTAGCCCCTTCTTTTTTGTTGTTTGCCCTTTCCACCTTTTCCATCAACTCCCCTACCCTCCAGCCCCATTCCTTTCCCCTATTTCCTCCAGTTCCTTCTCTCCCTGTTCCTACCAGCCCCATTCCCTTCCTCTATTTCCTCCAGTTCCTTCTCTTCCTGTTCCAGAAAAATATCAGTGTTATTATTAACAATTTATACCTCTCTAGTCCTTTTATCTTTATGTTCCCTTCAGATCCTTCCCAGACAATTCTCTCCATACCCCATGTTTTTCTTGTCTCCCCTTTCCACCTTTTCCATCACCTCACTGTTCCTTCCAGCCCCAATTATCTCCCGTAATTTCTCCCCCCATACCCTCCTGCCCCATTTCCTTCCCCTATTTCCTCCAGTTCCTTCTCTCCCTGTTCCTACCAGCCCCATTTCTCACCCATACCCTCCAGCCCTATTCCCCCTTTCCTCCAGTTCCTTCTCTACCTGTTCCCACCAGCCCCCTTTCTCCCCCATACCATCCATCCCCATTCCCATCCTCCCCTTTCCTTCAGTTCCTTGTCTCCCTGTTCCCTCCAGCCCCATTTCTTTCCCATAACCTCCAGCCCCCTTCCCCTTTCCCACTTCCTGAAATTCCTTCTCTCCCTGCTCCCACCAGCCCCTTTTTTAACCCATCCCCTCCAGCCCCATCCCCCCTTTCCTCCAGTTCCTTTTTTCCCTGTTCCCTACAGCCCCTTCTCCTGTTAGCAATTCCAAGAATCAAGGTTCATTCAAGATGGAAACAGTACAGAGGTTCAGATGGTAAAGAATAGATTTACCAGACAGGTAAAATGAGCACTAGATGGAAACAGTGTACTGGAGTGCATATGGTACAACACAGAGATATTAAAATGTATGATAACACAGGGAATAAACAAGGTGGGGGAAGGTGCAAGAGAACGGGTAAGACTGGAAGAGACCAGGAATGTGCTAGGAAGAATCAGGAACACAAAGCAAGGAAAACCGTCCCAATCAAAGCAGATGATCACAGCTGAGGAAAGAACTATATAGGAAAGGGTTACCGTAAATGTAAAGGAATACTGGCCAATGAGCAGAGAAGGGAAAGCCCGATCCTGTTTCCTGCTATTTGGAGCTGACTGGGAGGCATAGCAATGTGCTTTACGCTGTCCAACTGCCAATCGGTGTGAATGTTAACGAGCCTCACGGCCAGGGCCAGATTAAGTGCCACGTGGGACTGAAAATTATCAAGGGCCCATTGAAGTGGGCATGACCAATGATGCATGAGTGCGCCATTTTTGTGGGCGTGGCCAGTACCATAGAGGGCATAGATAGCCCCTCCCTCTAACCACCTATATTTCCCTTCCATATTCACTATTGTTCATACAGTATTTAATCTAAGTAAAGAGTGTGAATTTAATTCCAACTTTTCCTTCTGGTGGAACAAGCACCCGGCTGACCCAAAAAATTATTATTATCTTTAATCTCCATGAAGACAGAAACTTTGATCTTAACTTTGAACTTAAAAAGTAGTGTGGATAAAGGCCAGAAACATATTAAATGTATTGAAAAAGCTGGAAATCAAATTTATCGCAAAAGCCGGAAACCATATTAATTGTATGGAAAAAGCTGGAAATCCACCCCTCTACATTGGAACAACCAACCTAAGCTTACCTGCCCTCCCCATCTTCATTCCTGTGTCTCCTGTTTGTTCACCTTCTCCCACTTAGCATGTCAGCTTTTATGAGCAGGGCCTCCTCCCTCCTGTCATCACCCCTCTGCCTTGTCCTCATTAATTCCCACCTTTTCTCTCTACTGTCTATCTATCTTCTTATTCATCAGCTCCCACACACATATCCAACATCTTTATTTTCCATACATATGATCTCTCTCATTATTCATCTGCTCATACACACATATCCAGCATCTATATTCTCCATACATATTATCTCTCTCCTTATTCACCTGCTCCTACACACATATCCAGCATCTATCTCCCATACATATTATCTGTCTCCTTATTCATCTGCTCCTACACACACATCCAGCATCTTTATTCTCCATACATATTATCTCTCTCATTATTTACCTGCTCCTACACACATATCCAACATCTTTATTTTCCATACATATATATCTCCTCCCTTATTCACCTGCTCCTACACACATATCCAGCATGTTTATTTTCCATACATGTTATCTCTCTCATTATTCATCTGCTCCTACACACATATCCAGCATCTATATTCTCCATACATATTATCTCTCTCCTTATTCATCTGCTCCTACACACATATCCAGCATCTATATTCTCCATACATATTATTTCTCTCCTTATTCACCTGCTCCTACACACATATCCAGCATCTTTATCTCCATACATATTATCTCTCTCCTTATTCACCTGCTCCTACACACATATCCAGCATATATATTCTCCATACATATTATCTCTCTCATTATTCATCTGCTCCTACACACATATCCAGCATCTATATTCTCCATACATATTATCTCTCTCCTTATTCACCTACTCCATTTTTGTACTGTATTTTATTTTTGCCTTCTACTTGTATTGTATTCCTTATTTTTATAAATTTGTGCCCTTTTAATTATTGTATTTGTATCGGCTTTCCTATTGCCTCTGTACGGCGCTATGGATATTATGTGGTGCCATATAAGTAAATGTTATTATTATTATTATTATTATTATTATTAATAATATTATTATTATTTTTATGATGAGTTAGTAGTAGTAGTAGTAGTAGTAGTAGTAGTAGTAGTAATATTAATTATAGTATTGTTATTAACAGTATTTGGGCTAAGGCCGCACAGGTAGCTAAACTCTGAAGATTCATTCTTCTGTTGTACAAAGAATAATTGTACCGTATCACCCATTCATCTAAGTATTCTTCTATGGTTTGACTTTAATTACTTCCTCCTTTAGGCTATATATTTGACAATCTTTCTCTAAAACAATTTCACAGTAGATTGGCTGCACAATTATTAGGTTATGTTTTTGTATAAATTATAAAGGATCAAATTGACATCACCTTCAAGATGAACTGTAAAGGAAGGTAGATGTTATAAAAATAATTAACAGAATAAATATAGAACACAGCAAATAAATAGTTGTCTCTAATAGTCACAAATATAGTTCATCATTATTTACATTTGGATTCTAATGTGTATACTTATTTTTCTTTATATGTATCCAAACAATGGTATGACTCCAAATGCTTTTGTGTTTCAACACCCATAGAAATGTTTGCAGAGTTTTGCAGATGTGTCATAAAATTCCATGCTCATGCAAACATTAATGTAATTTCTCTAATTGGTTTCCAAGACTACGAAGTCAAAGCTCACTGATTTTTTGTTTCACTTTTAATCAATATTTTATTCATGACTTTTATCCAAAATTTCATTTTTTATTATACTTGTTCTTTAATATTCCTCTAAAATCCAGCAAACTGCATGAGATTGTTAAAGATTATAAGGGCGAACTTGTACCATGTGATCTTTTAAGGGCTGCCTTGAAAGGTAGAGAGAAAGGAAGAGAGTACCCCAGATTAAAGAATGCACTCAGGAGACTGCAAATAGATTCTATGGTAACATTTATTCCAATAAAGAAGAGTGCTTCCTTTAATTCCTGACTGTATATAATGTTAGCATTAGGTACAGTGTTGGTGGGACTTTTTCCCCTTTGTTTCTGTGTACATTACCCCTGCCTTTTATGTATTTTTCTATAGAAACCTATAGGTTGATACAATCTTGTGTAACTTTGAACCTGATCCAGATGTCTATGCATGTTGTGTATGCACAGAGGTCTATAAATTCGAACGTGCAGCACTAGAAATTTGGGTGTCGGATGCAAATCTGTAACCAGCTTTTTGTTTGTAAGCATGTCTGGGATCACCATTTGATAAAGCGTGTTGGTCCACAGAAGCTAATTGAAGGTTTTAAGGGGGGCCTCAAGGGAGTTAGCTCTCCACATGTTATATGCCCGGCCAGTATATGAACTTTCACTGTTTAGATTTAAACCACCACAGTAGAAAGGCTTTGAAAGTGGCTGGTGGCTTATCATATAAGCAAATGTGTGTAACTAATGCCTCTTTCCTTTGTTTCTGTATAAGGAGATAGGCAGCAGTCACCTCTGCGTTGGAAATTTTACATCTATATATATATCTAGTGAAAAAAAGAAAAACAACTCCAATGATTGTGAAGCAGTAGGGCTGCTGGCCAATCAGTGACCAGCAGCTCCCTTATAAAATACGACAACTCTGCCAATTATAGCGTTAGGCTCTCCCTGCACTCTCCTGCTCTCTGGTTGCTGTTATCATCTCTCTGACTGTTTAATTCCCCAGTTTCTTCTCCAGCCTTTGTGTCCCTGGTTTCCAGCCTCCCTATGCTCATTACCTTCTTGTCCAGGGCTTGGCTCCCTGTATATTCCTGCTTCCTTGCCTCTGTGCTTCTCTCTTTGTTCCCTCCCTGTCTATGAGTATGAGTGTGACTGTGTTTGTGGGTCTGAGAGTGAGTGCCCCTGTCACTGTTTTGTGTTGTCTGTCCACTTGAGTATTTTTTTAGCTTGACTTTATTTTCCAGTGTTATTCCATTTTAAACTGTTGGCTTACCGTCTATGCCTTTATTATTCCCAGGACTGTTCACTCTCACCCCTTTTCTATCTTTGGGTGTCTGTGGTCTTACATCCATTGTAAGTGGCATCTGGGGACTGCTAGGTGTCAGCATCCCAGCCTATCCCCACCATCAGAGGCTCTAGTGAAGACCAGGCTCCTAGTTAGACTCTGCACCCTGGTTAGCCATGACTGTAACAAATACATGACGATATGTGTAGAATTGAATCTTCTAAAAGCATCACTAAAGGTATGAAATGCTATTTATGCATTATGTTGTGTGTTGATTAAAAATAAAATAATAATTTCTTTTTTTATAGTAATTTCTTCATGACCATATTCTCAGTACATTTAAACTCTCAATTATGCACTTGCACAAAGCATAATCACCATTATACCACTCCATTGTACATAATGTAAACTATTCTGCACTTGCGTTTGGGTCATAGGGGAAAGGAAACGTATCTGGGTCAGTCTGTAATGTACAATGTGCAGAGTCAAGTACAATAAGGTTGAGCAGAAAAGTGATGAACTAGTTCTGTATAATAATGACCAATATATCTATAAACATGCCATTTTCATAATAACCAATAAATTATAAGCAACAATATGAATTTGTGGTTATAAGGCACACATTTTTAAAAACTACTGCTCGCTGACCTTTTCTTTGTCAACAAACAGCAAGCATGTGCGCATCTCTTTATACAACATGACCAACCAGTCTCTTTGTAGACGTAGACATGTAAGCACATGTTATCAGCTGACACAATCTTCCAACAATAATCTATGCGGTTTTAATGGCATCCCAGGCGTCATCATCATCCTAGACTTACAGCTGCCTTGTAACTGGAGCAATAGATGTGACTGGGACTGTGTGTAAATATACAGTTATTCTTGTCTGCACGGGACTCATTTTCTAGAACATATTAATGGACAATGATAGTTTTCCTCTTCTGTACACTGCATGACTGTTAGGCAGCACTGTGGGACGACCACCTTCACCCATGCCTATGTCTTACCTTCTCCCCGTGCCTGGCCATGCTCCAGTACTCCCTGCAGCTCCAGCGCTGCTTCTGGCCATCTGCTGCTCTGACGAGCGTCTCCTTGCCTCCTCTCCCTCCCCCTGTCCCTCCCCTGTCCTTCCCCCTGTCACTTCCCTTGTCACTCCCCCTGTCCCTCCCCCTGTCACTTCCCTCTTTCATGCATAAAATATGCAACTTAAATGCAATAAGGCAGCCTTAAGTCACAGCTGCGGTTCTGCAGTCCGTCCGACCGCTGATCTGCTTGTCATTGGGATATCCATCCCTTACATTACATTGGGGTATAAATACAAGGTATAAACTAAGCCTTTAAGGATTTATGTACTACACTCAGGCATTTCATATAGCTACATCTCCTGGCTTCCATTGCAGAGTAAGTATAAATACTTTAACTTTTACTATTTCTTTCCTACATTTCACCTTGGCTAACTGTCTATACCAATGTGTCCGAGTATAACGATCCTTCCTCTCCAGCCTTCTATATGCTATCAACTCATGGTACAACTGGGCTCAGATAAAGCTTTCTCTGCCATGATGCTAATTTTGTTACATGATGAGAAAGCTTGATTGGTGCCCATTAGAAAGTCAATTAAACTTTGTTTTTCTTTTACTATTTAGAGCTGCTGGTTTCCTGCAGAGATCAGACAACGACACTGCAACACCCAATTCATAGGATAAGTCATACACTATGTAGGAAATTGAATGTGTGACATCAGCTCCATTGTTTGATCTCTGCAGGAAACTGTTAGCTGCTAATTGGCAAGAAAACAAAGTGTTAATGATTTCTGAAGTCCTATTCAACTTTAAGCAGGTAGGCTTACCATGTACGCAGTTTCCCACTAATTATGTACTTTTTAACCATGTATGACACACTTTTTTTTCTGTTTTAGGAAAGGTTTAACAGAACAAAACTGTTAGGTTTCATAAGCTCTAAAACATTGGTGGACATTCAATACTGCTGACTGGCATATTACACCTTATGGGCCTGATCCAGACCTACGCTCGGATGCGGTTTTACGCTGATCGTAAGCATAAATTAGCAAGTTTTCCCCGTCTGCGCATGCGTACCATCTTTCGTATGGACGACCGATCGATCCAGAACTAAGTAAGGGCGTAAATACTATTGTTTAACGCTAGGGGAGTTTATTTCGTATAAAATGAGAGTTTCTATTTATGCTGATGTCCAAAGTGGGCGTGATTGTGTTTGAACGGCCGATCCACGTGTACGGTTATGCGATCGTAAGGAGTATATAACATGAATGTACCTAGAGTAGGATTTTGTAAGCTTACAGCCGAACGGCAACAATTCTAAATAGCTTACATACGGATATCAGTGTTTATATGTGTCATGCATACATTCTGCTATTTTTCTAACAAATCAATTAAGTGCTGCACCAGCTGCAGATGGCTGACAAATAGTTGTAGCTCTCCTTTATAAGTTGGGAAAGGCTAGCAGTAATTTGGGTTGTTTATTCACTAGCACTTTTGTGGTGCTTGGACTATAGTTGGAGTTTATTGGATTGATTGGATTTGTTGACTTTAGTATTGTCATTTTAAGGTAAGTAAGAAAGCACTTTGTACATTTTAAAAATTATCTATATTTTTTTTGTGAAATATTTTTTAAACAATATATTTTTTTTTTCCACTAAATGTGTTATTTGTCATTAAGATGTTCACAGACATAATTGTTAGTGTTTAGCATATCAATTTTTTTGCCAGATGGAAAGAAATGATGAACTGGGTGTTGTAAGTTTAATTATTAACATGTTTGTTCTTTGGTCTCACGTGTGTGTGTGTGTGTGTGTGTGTGTGTGTGTGTGTGTGTGTGTGTGTGAGTTAGCCTTCACTGTTTCATTGTTCAATGTATGAAGATTTTTTTTTAAAGACTAATGCTTGATGTTAATATTCTTTAAACAGTACAATCGTTCACTTTTTAATGGTTCATATTTATTTTTGTAACTTTAATTTTTTCATAGTATCTGGCAGCTGAGATGGGTAATCCAGCTGTGAAAGAGGAGCAGTTACAGAGGAGGGAACATCGTCTGCATTCTTTTCATCACCTGAGGACTCGTGAGCGCGTCTCTAGGCTCCGTGTCAGCCTCTTTAACATGACTGATGATGAGGTGAGGTGCATATATCGCCTTTCACCATATATCATCATGGACACTCTGACTTCTAATGTCATGTCACATACAGCAATTTCACAGATACAAAACTCTTACAATTCTGTGCATCTGGCTTATTCCACCGGGTCATGGGTTGCGAAACTGGAGTGTCCCAGTCATCTTTCAGCCGTGTCCTGGACACGGTTTTGAGGGCATTCCTATTGCGCATGTCCCAATTCATTTATATGCCATATGGCCCAATTTATTCATATGCCATTGAATGAGGCAGCCCTTGTGGAGATTAAACATCAATTTTCCACCATTGCTGGTTTCCCACATGTAATAGGGGCTGTGGATGGGACACATATCGCATTGGTCCCAAGGGGTGGAAACTCTTTTTTTAAATAGAAAGATTTTCCACTCCATTAATGTCCAGATGATATGTGACTCATCCCTCCTTATTCGGAACGTGGTTGCCAAGTATCCTGGCAGCAGCCATGATGCCTTTGTGATGCGGCAATCCACGATATGGCAAAGATTAGAGGAGAGGCATGCTAACGGTGGTAGTGATGCCTGGCTCTTAGGTATGTAAATTCGACTTTGAAGTTTTGACTGTTGTGGCCTGTTTGTCTGACAGTATGTTCATGTTTTTTCTCAAAGGTGACAGTGCGTATCCTCAGAGGTCGTTTCTCCTGACCCCCATGTTTAACCCTAGCACAGAGCGCGAGATTGCGTACAACGGCGCCCATACGGCCACGAGGCAGGTCATTGAATGGACATTTGGCCTTTCAAAATCTAGGTTCCGGTGTCTGGACCGGTCTGGGGGAGCCCCTATGTATGCGCCCGGCAAGGTATGTGAGATCGTTGTTCTGTGTTGTATTTTTCACAACATCGCGGTGAGACATGGGATACCTTTTGAGATTGTGGCTGACGCAGATGTACTGTAGACCCTCCTCTGCCGACACATCAGCTGCATACCATCGCCTCTTCCCAGTCTGGATCAGAGTTCCGGAACAATGTAATTCGGACATATTTTTAAGGTGTGTACAATATTACTTAATGGATACATGTTTTGTGTAACCACTATTTTTAAAAGGAAGAGAAATTATTCTGCACTGGCACAGGGATAATGGTGCCCTAAACTTAACTGAAAATCTCATATATATCAATATTACTTATTTTCAGTGGTGCTGCTGTGATTCCGTTACTCAAATTAGATAGAAGAAAGAAAAAAGAAAAAAAGAAAAAAACTTACTCACTATAGCGCACTCTTATGAGCTAACCAAAATCTCTGATTGAATCTATAAAAAATATAATTTTATTGGTATATATTAAAAATTAATGGAACCTTGCAAAATATATAAAATAAAGAATAGAGTGAATAAGAAAAAAGTAATTAAAATATAACAATCAACTCCACCCTCTATAATTGACCCTTACTGGACCTGTTGTCCCACTATATATAAATATAGGTAATTAAATATTGGCTACAGCCCAGTCTCGAGAAGTTGTAGTGATTATATAACTATTGGTTGATTCCTGGGCTCCAAAATGCTATATAATTGTTAGACCAGGTTTCACTTCGAAATAATGTGTCATATTAACCAGTTATAATAGCAAAGAGGCTAAAATTGTTCAAAAAGGATATATCCTAATATTAAAGATCACCCAGCTTAGGATAAAAACAAAAAATATTAGTGCAAGTTGATAAAAACAAAAAATATTAGTGCAAGTTCTTACATGGAATCCAACAGTAAAGAGACAGTAATTATTGGGGAATAACTAAAGTTTTAGGCACCTGCTATTAACAACAGTATAGGTGGCAAACTTATATTTCAATGTTATATTAATGCACTAAAGGTTAGTGACTGGGCAAGAGAACGGCACCCGCTATTAACAACAGCTCAGGTGGCAGACAGGGGCAGAGTCAAAATGAGTTATTATGCTAGTGGTACAGGTCGAAATATATTGAGGGCAAGAGGTGTGGAGTGAACGCTTACGCGCGTTTCACAAACAGCTTTCACGAGGCAAAATCCTGAAAATTGCCTCGTGAAAGCTGTTTGCGAAACGCGCTATTTTTAAAAGTAGCTTTAAATTAAACCTTAATTCATATGTCAATTTTAGGAAAATATCATAAGGTCATTAAAAAATACTCAAACTAAAATGGTACACATATTTTTAAATATTTCAACAAGTCCTTTATATGTTTCTTATTACATATTTATTTTGGAAACACACAAAAAAAATGACATATATTTGATTATATATTACATACATGTTTACATGTGAGTTGATTTATTTTTTGGAAAGAGATTTTTTACCTCCTTTACTTGCTTTGTTGTCCACACTCTGTTCTCTTTGTTTTTTAGGTGGAGGGACTGTTTGCTCACCTTATGTCCGGGGTGCTGTGCTGGATCGAGTTAATACCCTTTTAGCTGGAGTGGTAAGTGATGACGAATCTTGTGTTGCAGGTTCTTCTGTTGCTGTTTGTTTATTTTTCAGCACTTGTGTCCCTGAAGTGGATGGCACACCCTCCTGTGTTGTGTCCGTTTTCTGCATTGCCCACTGCATGTAGCTGATACTTTGTATGCACACTAATAATCTGACGGCTATACCAAAAGGTCCTACCTGTTCCTGATGGCCGACTCGAACAGACCTGCGGATGGTCCCACTCCGCGGTGCCTGAGCCCCCCCCTTTTTCTTCCCTGTGGAAGGAAGAACAATTAGTGCTCTGCCAGGAAGCTAGAGCTGTCTGTGGAAGGAAACGGAATATTAGCGTACTGGCAGGGTAATGGTCATCCCTGGCCGTAGCCTCAGACCCCCTCTTGTCACCAAAGTATGGCGAACGGACGGAATGTTGCGCACACCTACAATTCCGTCCGTGCCCGTGGGATACGGAGCACCCAAAACCGGTCCAGTGTAATACTCACCGTCAGTCTCGATGTCGCTGCCCCGACAGACGTGGCCCTAGAAGGAAACACAGCAGCCTACCTCTGACCTGCAGTATTCTACAACCCACTCACCCGTAGACAACCTACCTGTACCCAACCTACCTGTATACTTCCGTACAACGACCCTCAGCTCACGGAGGACTCTACTAGCCACTTACCTGCTCTGTCGAAGTCTCTAACAACCGGAAACAAATTACAATAACACAACGTTCCTTACAAACTAAGGGTTAAGCCCTCTATAACAATAACAATTACTATCTATTAACTATCACTAGAACAAATCAGGACTTAGCAAAGTGAAATATCACCGATTAACTATTTACTGACCGTAACAGGTAGCAAAGTAGCAGAGCACAATAACGGCAGGTGTTAGGTACTAGAGGGTTAATGAGGCTCCTAGGAATTGACAGGCATACAGGGTGGATTGGAGGTATGGGACAGGCACACGGTGGTGAGAAACGCACAGAGGGTTAATACACTCTTGGTCCAGGCACACTGGGGTTAATACTGGTGAGAAACGTACAGAGGGTTAATACCCTCTTGGTCCAGGCACACTGGGGTTAATACTGGTGAGAAACGTACAGAGGGTTAATACCCTCTTGGTCCAGGCACACTGGGGTTAATACTGGTGAGAAACGTACAGAGGGTTAATACCCTCTTGGTCCAGGCACACTGGGGTTAATACTGGTGAGAAACGTACAGAGGGTTAATACCCTCTTGGTCCAGGCACACTGGGGTTAATACTGGTGAGAAACGTACAGAGGGTTAATACCCTCTTGGTCCAGGCACACTGGGGTTAATACTGGTGAGAAACGTACAGAGGGTTAATACCCTCTTGGTCCAGGCACACTGGGGTTAATACTGGTGAGAAACGTACAGAGGGTTAATACCCTCTTGGTCCAGGCACACTGGGGTTAATACTGGTGAGAAACGTACAGAGGGTTAATACCCTCTTGGTCCAGGCACACTGGGGTTAATACTGGTGAGAAACGTACAGAGGGTTAATACCCTCTTGGTCCAGGCACACTGGGGTTAATACTGGTGAGAAACGTACAGAGGGTTAATACCCTCTTGGTCCAGGCACAC